>JAMKCH010003267.1:0-42207 GCA_023653785.1 Ophioderma brevispina
CATTTCCTTTTCCAACCCTATTGCATACCTAGTTACACGTGTAGACTTCCAACAATTTACTTATTTTGGTTTAAAATGTTATATCTCACTAATGCAATGTTTTATTAATAAATTATATAAGTACCCTTCCTTTGGCGTTTTGGAAGGCTTGCTACACATGCACACGCCATGTTTTACTAAACATGGCGCCAAAGGCAAGTACGAAACGCCGGAAAACAACCAACCCATGCACGAACCTGAAAGTTGACGTTTTACATAAAAGTGTTACATTGAATAACTAACTTACCATTGAAATATGCTGCTCATTTCAAGGTGCACTTCGCGGTAATATATCTCGATATGGATATTTCCCAAAGTACCTTACATCCAGAATTTGACTCTAATATAAAACATCCTCTCATAAAATATTTGGTTTATTACATATACTTGTGGTGGTAAGTTGTTAGCCCCATAACTTGGGCTCGCTTATTCAGGGTAATGAATTAAGGCACATTTTCGCCCGTGGTCCACAGACTCTACACATTCTGTTTTGCGATTTCCGCATTACATTTTTTACGTGCTGATCGTTCCATATTATTTAGACTGTACCCCAGTTTCGGCTCTGTCCTCTGGGTTTAGAGGCGCGTACTTGGTTAAAAGATAATGCCGTAAACTCGGGGCTAAACAAAACTAGATGACTTTCAGCTTACCACCCCCGGACAGCCCGCCAACAAACTTGTCCCATTTGCACAGGCTCCTGGATTAACATAGGTAGTGGAGTAGAAGAGTCTAGTGTAAATTTCAGTCTCTTAGTGTTGTCATCACCCTGGGACCCGAGTGAGGATGTATATTGATTATAGAGTTAGCGAGTGAAATGACCCGTGACCGCTCTGTTAAATTTCAAAGGACCCGAAACAGACGAATAGGTTGTCGGCATTTCAATTTGAACCGTGCTGAGAGGGTGCGTAATCGATGACCCCTGAGTTTTACAGCCACCCCTGAGTTTTTCAACCAAGGGGGGTGAAACCCCGTCAAACCATTCGTCCGTGCTGGCGCTGAACAGTTTGAAATATGCACGGAATAATTTCATTAGTTGGGTGCTTGTATACCCAAAAACATAATGTCCATTCGATACAAACATCCGCCACAATCGTTTTTGGATGTTGGGTGGATAAATTTTTCCTACCCGGGCCCACACACGAATGAAATGACCATCAGTCGTCTTGATTTCAATAAACCGCCTCAATGAATTACATCTTTCAACCTAGCCGCGCATTCATTATGAGAAAAAAAGAGCCATCTGAGCACAATGATCCAGTTACACTATTTTACACCTGACCACCGCTAACACATACATTAATGTATCACTACCGTTAGTGTATAGATGCAAAGCGGCACCACGTATGTGGAAGAAGCGGAGCATTCATTGCTTCTATTGTTGGTACTCTACATTTTCTTTGTGGTCGGCAAAACCTGCGAGACGGTGAATTTCTAAAGATTACGTAACGTTTTTGCCTCTCTATCTATATAGAACCTCTTTGTTTTCAACCACGAGAGCAGACTCATCAGATTAAAGTTGCCGACAGCTAGAAAAGATCCAAACACCAATACCAAGAAAACAATAGCTTATGACTCATAAATGTTAGCTACAATTGACAATGAGTTTGTCCATCAGCGCGATGAAAGGTACAACATAATACTAAGTCTATGCGAATGTACTCAAACGTTAACCATCCGAGTATCCGCTTTGTATAAAAGGTGATTCGTAATGCGTTTCATATCCCACCTGGCCCGCTATGCTTGAGTTTCTAGAGATACCAAGTTTCCCCATTCCAATCCACCATCGAATTGACTCCCATGTAGACGAAAAACTCCCCAGGAAGAATTATCAGGTTATTAGATATGGCTTGACATCTTACAACCTATACAATAAAAAATAATAAAAACGAATTTAAATGAATTTCATGATCCGTCATAATCTGGTATTTCCCTAATTCTGCTGTCAATTCGAGAATCTTTGAACGTCAAGTTGCAAAAATACTCGTCCACAAAGCCGAAATAATCGCCATGTTTTTATAATTTTGGATTCGGGAAAAAAAAATTTTTTTTTTTTAAAAGCCCAAAAAAAAATTTTTTAATTGGTCGAGCTATAGTGCAAAATATTGGGCGAAGACCATTAATAATGGGCGTAAATCATCCAATTTTATCATTACCATGTTTTGGATCCGATAATTTTCACACCTTGGACTCCCCAAACATCATAATGGTACAAGTAGGCCCGTCGCCAGGTTTTTTCTGGGGGGGGGGGGAGGGGGGGGGGGGTGGTGTGATTTTCTAAAAGTGGACATTTTTGAAAATGTGGACCCTTTTCACAATATAGTGGTGTAAATTTGGCAAATGTGCCTTTTTGAACCAATATTGCCCTTTTTGGACCAAAAAAGCCTAAAACACCTATCTTTTCCAAGCTCGCTTCGCTTGCACACATCAGTTTTGGGACCTTTTTGGAAGTTTGGAGTTTGGTTGGGTACATCGCACTCCCTCACCCCCCCCCCCCCGGCTATGCCCTGGGCACAAGGTGTAAATTTTTGCTGGTCATGTTTTGGGCAAGGAAAAAGAAATTGAACTTCCATTGTACTCTAGACCCAGGTACGCTTTGTTTCCCCATTGATCCTTTTATTTTTTTTCAATTATTTTCCAAATATTTCCCCACTGTATTTGAAACCAGAATCTACTATAAATTAGGTTACCCTGCCTTGACACTACAATAAAGAGGGTTCTCAATATAAGTATCACAAATCACTGCAATGATAAATTCTGCAATATCTTGAGTACTCATGAAAACTGAAATATTTTCAATAAAATACGAAGTATGTAAATTTTGGCAATAATTCATAATCTGCTCAAAGCTGTATGCAAATAGTGTCATCCTGAAAGAATATTTTGTACTTTTCACTAGTACACATAAGCCAGCAATCAACAAGAAATTTAGCATAGAAAATGGTATCTTCTTATTCCGGTGTGAAAGCAGATAATAGGTCCGGTGGAGACATAGCCCGGGGCTCCATAGACGATAACGGAATAAAGTTGTGAACTAATGTTGCGTAAAGAGTCACTGAATCGATTGCCATATTGTTCACCATTGTTCCGGACTAATTATTCCGCCGGACAATGGTTACTTCTACACCGGGACTTGTATCGAGAAACGGTACGGTTAGGAGGATTTTGTTGAACAAAAAAAAAGACCCAAAAAAAAAAAAAAAAAAACTCTAGATGTTACTGAAATGGATACACAATTCAATGATCCTCTATAATTTTGATTTTTTCCCTATCATAAAAACTTGGCGGGGAAAATATTTTGTAATAAATGCATATTTTACCTTTGATTTCTGAACATGATGTTGAATCCCAGAAAGAAGAGCGCAAGAAGTATTCCCATACAAGCAAGAACACACATAACCGTATATAAATACCAGTTGATTCCGTTGTGAATGCGAATGATAGTTATGATAATCTCAGGGGTGTGATCTAAAGGAACTTTCCCTCCTGCAGAAAGTACAAATACGGCGAAGAACATTATCTTCATTATGGTCATCTCATTACGGTCATTTTTGTCACATGGGTAAGTTCGTAACTAATATTTTGGCGACTTCTTCATGTAGTATGACAAAGAAGGTTATGCGCATAATTCAATATATCATTTTTAAGGTGTCAGTCTGGTATTAACTGCTAAAAGTTTATTATGTCTAATTAATTGAGAATGCAATTTTGTCATACATGATACATGAAAATGTTTTTGAGCAAAACCAAATCGTATATGCTTATTGGTTAATTAGTTCCTTTATATTAAAGCATATTAGCACATTTGTTTTAAAGAGCGCCCCCAACTTTCGAAAAAATTAGATTTTTTACACGTTGCATTGGTACCTGGCTATTAAATATACCTGTGATGTTTAAGCTCGACAATGTCTATGTGTCGCAAACAAGATGTTTTTAACACTAGATAATTAATATGGGATCCCCTAAAATAATTCAACGGCTTCGGAAACGGCCTTCAATATGAAATTAGCTTGAAATAGGCGCATTACGTATCTACGCTCATCTTATTATTGTTGTATTGGTTCAGGCGGCATCAAGTTTAAAGGTCATTTTCGTGAAGTGGTGCTATTTCATCAGACGGACATAAACTTAGCATTTCCAGATCTGACGTTAAGTCCAATCTAGGCTCCCACTTCTAATTACAAAAATCGCTCATTTTATGATAATACGCATTTTTAAGCACTCTCGTTCGCAGGTGTAGTTTTCTACCAACAGAGATGTGCACAAATTATCAATTTTGAAAATTGGGGGGCTCTTCAAATGTGCTAATATTGCTAATGAAATATTCATAATGCATGAAAAATTTTATATCTCATCCTATACAAAATCGGTTTCATTTTAGCATTTACCACTTAAAAACAACATGCATGTCTCTGGTATAAAACATGAATTGTCCGAATACAATTGTTGTATCTCTCATGCCGACCTTTATAATGCAACAGTATTATTGCTACTTTTACAGAGTATGTCTAAATAAATGAGCAGAGTACTTAGCTTACGTCTATTCAAGCGTAAATACGACTTAATATGTATATGCAATACAAATCTCATTTTTACGACTTAAAATCAAAATCGATGAGATGCGACTAAGTCGTCTCTAGCTCTGCGCCAATACTACTCTGTTGCATTCCGCACAAGTTGTATTTGGTTTAAGTAGAAATTATATTCATAATGCATGAAAAATGTATACATTCAATCTATGTCATTAAATTAATGAAATACACAATTTTTTGTTGAACCCATTATTAATTTTCTAAGCTGTTGCTTGTATACTTATGTTGCCTATTGAAAGTAAACTTTGATTTGGTTTAAAATGATCGGCACAAATTACTTACCTCTCCATATAAGCTCGTTTCCCGTCAAGAAATCGCCCGTGTCGTATATAATGCAACCAAATGTTCTGAAAATTCTGTTCGTAACGACCGAAAAAGAAAACACATTAACAAAGGGATAGATGTTTCGTTTAGTTAGATGTTTCCGATTTGCCCTTTAATAAGTTTTGCCTGTATGGTGTTGGAAAGAATAAACGCACTTGAATACAACTACACAAACGTTGCTTCCCGAATTTTGCTTAACAACCCTCTCCATAAAGGCTAATAACAACGGCTGGTATTATCAAAGGGAGTCTAACTTGAACCCAGGTTTCAACCAGAGTTGACCTTAGTGAGGGGTCTTTTTTCCTTTCCAAACATAGTGGGGGGAAAAAATCTCGTGGATAGGCCGGAAAGACCCAGATCTATGAGGAATTTTCTCACCTAATTTCATAAACTTTCAGTATGTTGACGAGAAAAGGTTCATCCGTGAAGGAACAACTCTTGTTTTACATTCCGATCTATATAAGCTTCAATTCAAGCTAATTCGGCATGGGACCTTATAAAACGAGTAATAATTTGCAAGCTATTTAAAAGATTAAAATTAAATCTATTTGAGAACGAGAGGTCCGTTAAATTGAAATTCTTTCTCACAGGAGGTAAACATCCAGGTCGACGGTTAGTTGACAATTATTGTCTTTCACAACCATTAAATGTCTTTCATACAGGAGGTAAGCATAGAGTCGACGGTTAGTTAACATTATTGTCTAACAAATTAAATGTCTTTCATACAGGAGGTAAGCATAGAGTCGACGGTTAGTTGACATTCTTGTCTTTAACACATTAAATGTCTTTCATACAGGAGGTAGCATCGAGTCGACGGTTAGTTGAATATGTCTTCACCCATTAAATGTTTTCATACGGAGTAAGCATAGAGTCGACGGTTAGTTGACAATATTGTCTTTAACACATTAAAGTCTTTCATACGGAGGTAAGCATAGGTCGCCGGTAGTGACATTATGTCTTTCACCACATAATGTCTTCATACAGGAGGTAAGCCTATAGGTCGAAGGTTAGTTGACATATTGTCTTTTCACCACATTAAATGTCTTTCATAAATAGGTAAGCATAGAGTCGACGGTTAGTTGACATTTCCTTTCAAACAGTTTAAATGTCTTTAACAGAGGTAGCATAGAGTCGACGGTTAGTTGACAATCTTGTCTTTCACACATTATTAATCTGTCTTTCATACAGGAGGTAAGCATAGAGTCGACGGTTAGTTAACAATAAATGTCTTTCAACACATTAAATGTCTTCATACAGGAGGTTAAGCATATAGAGTCGACGGTTAGTGAACATTATTGTGTTTCACACATTACATGTATTTCATCAGGAGGGAAGCATAGCGCGGACGGTTAGTTTTAGTTGACAATTTTGTCTTTCACACATTAAATGTCTTTCATACAGGAGGTAAGCATAGAGTCGACGGTTAGTTGACATTATGTCTTTCAACAAATTAAATGTCTTTCATAAGGAGGATAAGAATAGAGTCGAAGTAGTTTGACATT
Source organism: Ophioderma brevispina (assembly GCA_023653785.1). Taxonomy (NCBI): domain Eukaryota; kingdom Metazoa; phylum Echinodermata; class Ophiuroidea; order Amphilepidida; family Ophiodermatidae; genus Ophioderma; species Ophioderma brevispina. The sequence continues at coordinate 6,455 of JAMKCH010003267.1, forward strand.
ATTGTCTTCACACATAAATGTCTTTCATACAGGAGGTAAGCATAGGTCGACGGTTAGTTGACAATATTGTCTTTCACCACATTAAATGTGTCATACAGGAGGGGGAGCATAGCGTCGACGGTGCGTTTTAATGACATATTGTCTTTCACACAGGAAGTAAACATATAATCGACGGTTAGTTGACCTTAAGGACACTATCATGTATTTGTAGAAAATATTTAAAAATTTCCACGCTTAGCTGAAAAGTAAAGGATATAAGTCTGCAGAACTAGTCATAAGGTACCATTTTCCAACTGAAAAACTGACAGAAAAGGAAGACCACGAAAACAGCAGTGTTCAAAGATATGAATCTCCATTCATTTAGTTGTCGTAAATGTCCTTCGGACAGTAATGACTAAAATATCCGATTTTGTCCTATACGGGCTTCTGGACTTCGGCAGGTTATGTTAAGAGGGATACCTATACTTGTTTTTTTGATTTTATGATTTAGTCAAATCACGGATAGTGCCTTAATAGTGTCTTTCTTGTTTAAAATATTAGATTGAATTCAACTCTTGTGAGAACCCGCCACTGACCAATTGTGAAAGAAATGCTACCAGTTATAATTATTACATTATGCTATCCTCTCTGGGAAAGATCAAATTTGTCAAAACCTAAAGGATTCTTTTCAAAACAAAGGTACTTTCAGAGAGGGTTGTATGAGAAGTGAATCTACACCAAAACTAGATCGTACGGACAATGCGTTTTAATCAGCATACTACTCTCAGTTGGGAATGTTCGCATTCAAGGATATATTATTATGCACCACATCCAACTTAAAAGAAGAAAGCACCGTCATAAACATATCATAAATGCGGAGAAATACATCAAATAACCTTGGGCCAAAATGTACTGCTGCGTTCAATAATGATGTTGGACAAGGATATTCCGCAACAATGTGAGGAAAATGAATGAAATGAGTGTCCTTTAAACATCACGTTTCAATTGTCTGACCACTACTAATCTTCCGTATACTCAATGGTGGTATTGACTGAAAAAATACCATCGTTGCAATGAGTTCATCTTTTATAGAACACACATTTTGAGAAGTCTACCCAAATGAACGCACATGAGCCTTGAGTATATCGTTTGAAAATATCTGACCCGATCCAATCCACAAAATATAATATGGTAGTGCTAGCAATTATGAAATTGCCCTAGGATTGAAATCTACCCAAGAATCTAGCATAAAGTTATGGGCAAAAGTTATGGAGCATATTTCTTATGTTTTCTCTATGAACCATCTTATGTTGTTTCCTGTATCTCAATTTTAATTTATTAACGTCATGGGATTACCTTTGGTCTACAGGCGATTTATTGGTTAAACCATTGCGTTATATGATGTATTAGCCAACACCGGTGGGAAGAAAAGCTTTAAAACGTTTGTACAGATTATAAAAGTTTATTTTGATTGGGTTACTTGAGGTTATATCATTATTATATAACAAGCCACTCAGAGATACGTTAGAAGATGGTTTAGACCTCTATGGTGGTTAAGTGGATCCGAATATGGCGACACAGTTCATTACGTCAACTTTTGGTTCAGACGGCTAGTTGTTTGCTAAAAAATAGATGTTAGCAAATTAAAAAGAAAGTCAAACACTCCTCTGATTTCCTCGAATAGTCAAATATGATATAGATAAATTTGTAAGTCCCGAAAGAAAGAGTAAATAACGCAATGGCCGTTGACCTTTAAAATGACTTAAAGGACTTAGAATGTTCAATATAAAGCAACCGCAGTTAAGTTGAATAGGTTGAATATGGTGAAAGGAGAATAAACGGTACATTACGCTAGTTACTGATGCGTTAACCCTAATGGTGCTATTTGTTTCTTATTATAAAATGATAGAATTTTGAGGCAAGCTTGGTCAATGCAATAAAATATCATAGCGCGAGGTAGAGGGATATTTTAACAAGGAGTTTACAAGGTGTCATTTAATGTACAACTTAATACGGGGTTGAGAGGCTGTGAGTCTAATGTTCACAACAAGGGTTAAGAATTGCCTTATTAATCACATTTGACAAGCATCTGTACGCGTTATTGAAAGAAGAATTAGAATGTCTAAGACAGAGTGAAGTTTCAGTTTACTTAAAGGAAACTATGTCATGATTTGAATATTTGAACTTGGTAGGGATGGAAAGCTTAAGTAACGATTAAGATTACATATAAATCAGAAAATAAGTTGAAAATTGTCCACATTTGTTGAGTATTTTGCCCTTTTTAATTTCCCGCCGCCCAATTTTAGTTACTCGAAAAAAGATGACGACAAATAAACATCGCCAAGAAAATGGTGACGTCAAAAGTGATGACCATCCATAATTTACGTCCTTTGTAACCATCATATCGCAGTGTTGCCACTTCAATGAAATTAAACACAACGAAATTAAACAAAATATGTCATTCTGTAACTTTTTTTCAATTTTATTATTACTTCATTAATCCATCAATATTACAGTGTCAGCAATAACAATTCGAGTCAACACGCGATGTTTTTTGTCTCACTTTGAAGTTCACGAGGTTGGGGCGCCGCTTTGATAATGAAGCCGTGGCGAAAAATCCGCCCGTTTCTTCGTATGTCAAAAAAGCAAAAATTAAAATGCCTCTATTTTGTTAATTTTACATCAAATTGTATTATTTTTTCGGGAATTCGTGATGTATGTACATATATTTTATGAATGTAAGTCAAACTGAGCTGACAAAAATCTCTGACAATTCCTTTAAGGATCGATATGCAAAGAGCTGCGTTCAAGTACTTTGAAAATTTGCACAGGCACACACGTTTCGAAAGGATTCTAGAGTGTCTTTTGGACGCTTTCACGGGAGGTCAATAGGTTAACTTGGCCAGGGCCGTCTTCCAGAACAGCCCAAGAATGCAAAGGCTACAAAAAAAAAACATCCGCAGAAATAACTGAAATGTTCTCGGTGAACCAGGTGCGTGTTATTGTAATTATTTGCATGCTTGGATGGTCTAGAGGGCAATTACAAACAAAGGTCCATTCAACATAACTTGTCTCCGTGAAAGGGCCCTATGATGTAGAGCACTGGATCACGCTAACTTTGGTTCGAGCCACTGATAACAACAAATCATATGACAAATCCGCATAATTCGGAACAGGTGCGTGAGCCAAGGCTTTAACCAGTAACCAATGGATACTAACGTGCAATTCATCAGCGAATAGCCAACCACAAAAGTTGGCTGACCACGCCAAGGACTGCTAATCACCCGATCATCACATGACGTGGTCAGGAGCACCTACCTGCGATTTTTCGGCAAATAAAAGACAGCTGTTCACTGCACGCAGTCGTCATCCATTTACCAGGTGGCTGGCTGTAGTCCACGTAAACGCAATCTACAGGTGGGTTCGGGTGTGGGCAGGATACTTCCAGTAGGCTGCCACGTCACATATGGAGTATTGGTGAAGAGGTCGAACCCAAGTATAGTTCTTAGTAAGACCGTCATATCTCAAAACCAATCCGCCTAGTAAAGGCAACAATTATCCGTGGTTTTTAATGACTATTAAATTGGTAACAGTTGTATCTACGAAGAAAGCTAGCACAATTCCTATTATGTTTTAAGTAAAATGGTTACTTGTGGAACTTCATAAACTCTCGATTTGCTTCGTACTTAAATCTTCGTCAACATTATCATCAAACTTTAAAGGTAATTATGGGTCTTTTCTAAAATGATGTTTTAGGTTAAAGCCAGAAATAGCAGTTTTGCAGTCCTTTATAGTTAGTAAGATAGATTTTCACACTTTTTGTTGTATTTGTAAGCTCAAGATATTTACGTATTAACAATATCCGTCGCTGGGCAGGAACCTCCTATGCGCATTTTTACTTTGAAATAAAAAACTCCTACATGAAAAAGCCCTTTAATGTTCATATTTTATTTATTTAGGTAGGGGTCCTTATTTACGCCGGCGGTGGATGATTGTGAAGGGGGAACCCGAAAATTTTTTGTAAGAGAGAGGGGAATCGCGAAATTTTTCTCAACGCGAAAGGGGGTAACATTAACTTTAAATGGAAAATCGTCATGATCAAGGGGAACGTGAATTTTTGAACTGAATCGAGGGGGGGTGGGGAACGCGAAAATTTTTGCCGAAAAAAAAGTTCAAATTCCTCCATTCCCCCCTGCATAAATAACTAATCGCTCCCTTAAAATAAACTAAGGAAGTTAATTTTTAGAGCAGATTTTGCTCTAAGTCAGAATCCTAATCAGCATGTTTACTATTGATTACCTTTTTGTTGTTACAGTTTTGAAAGTGGGCCCATTTTCAACAGGAAGCTTTTGATTCCTAAGGCAAAGCATATAGGAATTTTAACTGCCCCCGCGCTCTAATAAATCTATTTGCTGACGGCGGACTGTAAGATTTGATCATGGTAATATCACTGCAATACTCTCCTGACCCTTTAACCTGTTAAATATTGACCCAATAGTACCAGTCTGTATTGAATATATACTCTACATTTTCTTACCATTTTAATGTCATCGGTGGCGTTAAATTTGACCATGCACCCTTTCTCAAAAAACGCATGTGCTCATTTTGGTTAGAAATGGTTGCTAGATTGGCGCCATAACTCTGACACACATTTTCTCTGCGTCTGCAAAGGCATGTTCTTCAAGACAAAATGATAACAGGGAACCTTCGTAGAAATGCAACCCATTTCACATCCACTGTCAATTAATGTTGTAATCAGAAAAAAACATTTCTTTAGTTTAATAAATTGGGGGCAGTTTCAATCAAGAATCGCCTTTTTTAAATCACTTTTTAGGACATTTTTAAAAACTCACATTGTAAATACTTTAATTAGGTGTTTTATTACTTTTTGACACCAAAACGTACCAAACGCTTTCGAGAAAACCGCAGTGTGAATAATTCACATCGACGGCTTCATATAGAAACTTACAACTTTGTTTAATAAAATTCCGGATTCGATTTTTTTTAAATAGAGTATTCTATGGCACTGTTATACTCCCTACTCTACATAAATGTTTACTGCATCAAAACGAAAAAGCTGATTCATTTCAAACTCCGGAATTGAGCATTTTTAAGTCAATATCTTTAGTTCTAGTTGACTATTAATTATTAACTATTACACCAACAAATTATACTTCGAAATCTCTGAGTCAGCCTTTAAGTGTCGTTTGGTCCATACATTACGACCGAAAGTTGAAACATTGAATACATTTGTTTTTATTATAAGCTACTACTACTACACCATTGCTGAAGCTTCGGTTTTTCTGAACGTGACCTTGGTCTTACTTTGAAAATACATGGCGAATATAAACAATTTGTTTGTAAGTGTCATGCAATAACATTTTAGTGTTGGCCTCGACAATCAGACAATGGGCGGTGGATAAAAAAATATCACACATGTATTAACATTTAGATGGTGCATGGAACGCTTCGAGTTTTATAACCTCCTCTTCTAGAAGCTTCTAGAAGGTTATGCAACGGTTGGTAAATTACAGGAAGACAAACGAACAAAAAGAACATTTAAGACCGAATACCTTGTAACTGTTCAACTTGTGTGATCCCAACTCGGTCTCCGTCTCGAAAGCTAAACCGGTCCCTAGAAGTAGAAGAAATGTCACTTTTAATGTAATATTTACGCAATTAATATATCCCTATGACTTCGCACATGGAACTCACTTAAAATAAATGAATGAAAGGACGAATGACTACATTTCAGGCACTTTCATCAATATACTCGCTAATTAAAACAATGCGATAGATTGATAAAGCGAGATAATATACCCTCTCCATAAGTGTACAGTCATTTTATTAATGACATGCTGTTATTTTGCCATCTTTTGGAAACAAAATGTCTGTACTAATTCTAACCAGGGACTGTATAAAGGGCTAAGCAGCGATCATGCGAGAGAATAAAAAAAAATGGAAATACATTTTTTACCTTATAAATCAAAGTATGTAAAATTTCATATAACTACTTTAATGTAGGAACAAAAACACATAGTGAAATGAAATATGAGGAAATTTATCATACCGTCTCCCGCAAATAGACATACAGCGGTGACGTCTGGAAATCGACACCAAACAGCTGATTGTGGTTTACACCATATACATAATAAACAAAGATCAACAATATTTGTGTTGAGGTCACACTGTACAAGCCGTGGTGCACAATATTATACGCTTATAAATCTGGGATATTCACAGAGAAAAGGCTGTTTTGATCGCAAGTCGGGAATTTTGATACCACGTACTACGTATAGAAATTACAGAATCAGATAAAAAAGTACTGCCCTGTATTTAATACTCGGATTCTAAAGCAACAATTGCAGGCGATTGCTTAGCAATCACCTAACCAGTAATAAGATTATACCAAACAAAACAAATGTGATGCATTTTCTTCGAGTTTCAGCAAATCGCTGCATATCCCTTTAAAGACGAGGGAAATGCCTTTAGCATAACAGTTAGCCTGAGTCGGGTGAGGGTATGTTTGCACCCCAGAGAGGTTTAACCGGGATAAAAAGCTTGAAATCATGCTAAATCAGCATTTTCCTGTTCAATGGGACATTTTTACCTCCAACAAGGAAAATCTGCCTCATTCCAACCGGGAAAATCTGTCTCAAAACCGGGAATTTTCTCAAGTGACCCCAACATGGTACACCGCTGGGAAATACCAATGTACGGACCCGCTCCACTCCCCAATATTCATTTTTAAATAAATGATCGCTCAATTAAAAGTGATAAAAGTGATCGCTCAATTCTGAAATGAGTTGAATTAATAACGCGAGGTAATATACGTTCATTTAATAATGTGGCAAATATTAAGTTAATGGATTAATGCAAAGATACCGTTTGGACATGGGGCCTAAAGGTGTTTAATAATGTGCTACTGCGCTGCCTTAAATATTACGTGAAGTACGAGTAAAATATAAAATAGCTGGAAATAAAACAGCCGATATAGGTTGAATAAGAGTAAAGACAAAATGGGTCACATTGTTTCATTTAAGATCAGGTCAATAGCGATGCAATATCGTATTTTTAATTTAATATACTACGGACTTCATCAGGAGGTGAGTTTATGGTTTGGTTAATCGAGCTGCGACGGCAGCAGACCAAATGCGGTTAGTCAACGTAACTTGATTACGTGTTAGAGCAGAAATCATATTAAAATTGATTTGTGGGCAAAAGCCGTGATTTTATTATTGTTTTATTGTTTGGGGATCATCTTCGTAACACGTAAGGCTTCAATGGCAGTAGCGAATAGTACATGTGGAACAGTATTTTTGTGAAAATTTCATATACAATCTTGCAACCAAGGTTTTTCTAAATCAAAATTGTATGAGGATCCCAAAAATCATGGGTGTCATTTTTTAAAATGTGTTCTTGGATGAATTCTAGGGGGCAAGGTTTACACTGGTTTATACAGGGGACAAAATATAAAACGGGACAAAATGTGTTTTAAAGTATGCCATCGTGTTCAGTACCTTTCAAGGATTACAGAAAGGTATAATTTGCCCTATCTGAGGGTTATAGTACAAGAGTTACAAGGCAAAACGTGTTCAAGGTCACACTGGGGGTAAAACTCCATGAAATTCTGTATTGGAAAAATATTCAATGCTATTCTTTTTTCAAAGCAAGAAAACAAGCTATTTCAAGAGTTATTTGTGGAAATATCAATTCATTTGCGATATATATGTTAAAATGCAATTTTAATCATCAAAACAACTGAAATCGAAGGATGATTAATAAAGGATTCAATTGTGCACACACCGACTTTTGCAATGAAGTGTCAATTCACTTGACTTGCGGGTGAGAATTTGTTTGCTTTTTTTTGATAACAATTTGAATACAACTGTTTATGTTATTCGTTGGTTTTCATTTATCATAAAACTAAATAAAATGTCTTTCGCAAAGGTCTGCCCCTTAACGTACGGTGTGACCCTTTTGACAGGGTTCGTAGATGGTTTAATATACTAGACCTAAAACTAATAAAATCTAAAAAACAATTTAATTACATACAAAACCATAGTTTCCATAACAAGTGGTACAAGCGATTTAATTGTAACAACCCTTGTGTGTTTGTGTGATAAAATGATAAGGCTTCATTTACATTTAGATAAGGTCAAGCTCGAAACACTGATGTATGAGTTTGTTAATTGTATAATTGTCAGTATATTTCAGCTTTTTTCTGCAGCACTCACTATAGTCAGAATTGAAATTTTGGTACAATTTTTTTGAAGAGATTATCATAGCATATAAATTATATCAATTTAGTTGGGTAGTATTTCTGACATTGGTTATTTTTCTGTACTCACCAATTAACATCCCAGGCAAAGGTGAAAATGAAGAGAGAGAGTGCTTCAATCTAATTTTACTTTTTCAGAATGAATTCGGATTTCACTAAAAACATTAGGATTAGAATACTATTATTTTGGTATTTATGTTGATACAAACCTTGAAGCAATCTTTATAGGAAAGACATTTAAAGGTAGAATATACAATTCTAGTGGCGTCTTAATGTATAGAGAGTTCCATGGCATTGGATGCTAACTCACACAGGGCTCTAGTTCTTGACGCAGGCTTTAGAATTTGACATTGAATGTGGATTTCTTTTCATCGTTCGATCAAACAAATTACGTATACCCATCGCGTATGGCCGCCCTCTTATGGCCTCTCAGTGTTCAACGATTTTTTGAGCAAAGTATGAAGTTAATCGATTAATGTACAAAGTAAGACAATGAACATGTTTGAAGGTTATTTTACATAGCATTTAAAGATACTATGAGTGGTTCACCCAAAAGAGTCAAAATGTTGAAAATTTGCAGGAATGGCTTAAAGTGAAGAATAGGTCTGTAGAATACTCATAAGTTATATTTTGCAACTGAAAAAATACGGAAAAGATAGAAGAGATGAATCCCCATATTCAGTTACGTGTTGCAGTATGTGTCCGGTTAGTAATATCCTGTTTTGTTCTAATTAGGTTGTTTTCAGCCTTATCACTCGTTGGTATGTTAAGATAACTATTCCTGCTACAGACATGCAAAAATCTGATTATTGATGATTTTTTAGATTTGTTTGATTTAGCAAATCATTGATAGTGCCTTAAAGGGGATAAAGAGTGGAAAACATGGAAGTATAGTTTCACACATATGGACATTTGACATAAAGATCAGGATATATCACAACAGATTGTTTTTGTAACGTTACCTAGATCATTTGGTGCAAGAGTCATCAAATTGGACCAGTGATTGTGATTACATACATGTAACACAGCTTAATATGACCTTGACCTACAACCTGTACTCACATCAGAGTTTAGTATTACTAAGGTCAGTGGTGCAAGATTAATCAAAATTGGACCAGGGATCTGGGCAGCGTACATACAGGAACACAGCTTGTTTTGAGAGAACAAGGACAGTTTACAGATCTATGGACCTTTGACCTACAGATCTTTATCTCACGCCAGATTTACGTACCTACTAAGGTCTTTGGGTGCAAGAGTCATTCAATGAAGTGGAACCAGGGATTGGGCAGTACTACATGTAACACAGCTTGATATGACCTTTGACCTAACATCTGGAACGTTACCTACTAAGGTCGTTTGGTGCAAGAGTCATCAAAAGGGACCAGCAAATTCTTGTGGAGAGACCACGGCAACGGCCGGTCAACATCTGCCAATTGCAAACCCTAACTCTTAAAGCCGCCAGGAGGGAGGGAATACAATTCCGACTTACCGTTGTTCATACAAAAATCGTATCCGTAAAAAGGTCAAAAAAACTTGAGCCATTTTCCGTGTCATGTAAGTGACAGTTTTCAAGCCGTCGGGTCGTGGTGTCGGGAATACCTTGTTTTTTTTGAAGCACTTCCGTGCTTTTATCAAGCATCAAGGCTATCGCCCAAGCTGCGTATAACCGAATGGGCTCAGACCATTCCACGTATACTCCTGGTTTTGTGGCCAGTTCATTCTCGCTTTCAGGAGTTTCACTTACTCTTGTGGTGTCTGTAAAAATAATAAATCGTAACGACTAAGAAAGTATGCATTAGAACTAATGAAATAAATAATAAAGTCCCACTTCAGGGCAGCAAAATATACAGCAAAATGTACATTTAGAATGTTTACCAGTGTGTTTAAAAATGAAGTGAATAAGCTCAAATGCCGCCGTTTCCATGAATTAAAGATGATTTAGTATTTAAAATCCAAGCATGCTTTTGATTGGGCTGATTACGGCAGCAAAATCCCGGTTTCGAAAAAGTAGGAGAGCGGATATGCAAGTTATGGAAATGCCCTGTATTTATAAGTGGAAGGTTTTCAAAATGCTACGCCATGTGTCATTGGCCCCTTAAATGCAGGTTGAAAATTGTGGGAAATCTGAACTGTACGTGGTATGCCGAGGTGGATGGAGTATTGTTTCTTGGTATAGCGATAAGAAATTTCTTCTTCTACCGCCCAACCAATTTTTGTGTCGTCTGCGAAGCAAACGGCACATAGGGATTGCTTCGTAGTGGTAAAAAATAACCCTAAACAAAATTTGTTGTTGTTTTTACATTATGTGCGCAGATTTTGATGACACTTGGATACAATGGTTCTTGGGTAGTGCCCCACGTGTTGGTGAGGTTATGTGACAGCAGACGACACATGCGTTCGGTGTTTTTAATCATTAACACTTAAGTGCCCAAGGGGAGGGGGGATTTCCATAGTACCCAACATTTGATTTTTTTGCGATTTCTCGGTTACGCAATGAAATGTTCAAGGAGTTTTTTGCTAATTGTCTGATTTATGAATACGCTTCTTCTGATACAAAAAAAAATTAAATCTGCCCACGGCTTCATTAGAATAATTAGGTTGGGTCCCTAGGACCCCCCCCCCCTTGGGCACTAACGGAAGTGAAATATATTTTACTAATTAAAAAATTAAAGTAATTAAATCTTGGGATTTATTTTCTTAGATATATACCTTAGGAGGCAATTAATTATAATTAATAATACTCAAATCAAATAACCTTTTATATGCTGATATCATCAATTTTAATTTTGTCATGACCGTGCTCTTGTAAGTCTATGGGAAAGACCAAGGTGAATTTGAATTGAAGTTTCTGAGAAAAAACAAGATGGTATAAATTTGGCTATATGTTGCAATAATTATTCTAATTGGTTATTCTAGAGTAGATATAATGAATTATTTTGGTTCAAAACCTTATATTCGAGTTGCTGAGGATGGAAATGTGCGAACCACTTTTTTCGGAAAGTGACAATTTCAATTGGCCGTAGGTCATAGGTCAAAGTTCGGATTTTCATTTTTATTGTGGGGTATGTGGTTCTTACGTGACCCCCAATTTACGTGTTAGTGGCATGATCCCACTGCCATGGGAAAGTGGGTTATCTGGGTTGGTCCCTAGGACCCCCCCCCCCCCCGGGCACTAACGGACTTTTTTTTAGTCTTGGGGCACTTAATTGTTAATACTGACAAAATAAAGTTTGTTTCAATTATAAACATGAAAACGTGAGACATCAAATTGGGCTTCTTTATCCCTAGGTGAATCATTTTTTTCCAGTTGCTTTTTAATATATTTAAATTAGGTAAGGGGATATGACAACGTCCTTGTTATTTTTCAGAATCTATTCAATTTCTAACGGGCTGATTCTAAGCATCAAAAATGCAGAATCTCCGCGTCATAAACTACTTTCCATCAAGTGATATTCTCATTTTGTTCCTTTTTCCTTTTGATAGTTGTCAATTGGATTCAATTAAATCTTTATGGATTACAGCTCTTGGGTCATTTCAAATAGTACCGTTACATCCATCAAGTTATTACCGTAAATTTAAGACACACCACTTTGTTCTTCATTTTAGAATAGTAACTTGGCAAAACTTAAATGTGAATCTGTGGTGTCTGACCATTCGCGTGAATAGGCAATTGGGCAGGGGCGGGAATTAAATAACCAAATGAATGGAATTGGTATGAAGAAATGTTGAATTCCTAGTTATAACGTGGACAATTTGTAGAACAACAAAACACACTAATCCACTGAAAATCAACTCATATCAAACACATGTCAGAATGTCATTGTGAACAGAAAACATTTCCCTTATCTTCAAAGACATGTTGTCTTAAATGTTTATATTTAGTTTATAAGTTATACTGGTATTTAATTGAACCAAAGAACGTGGTAAAGAGATGAGAGAAGATAAAACAAAAAACGCAACTAGGTACTTAAGCATGCTTTATTGTGTATTCATCAAAATTGGAAAGCGTAAAGTGGGCTTTACTTCGTATCACCTTTGTTCTAAAATCAGGAAGCAAATCAGATGAAATTGAACAGTATGTGGAGAAAAAAGATAGGCCTTACAAATATCGCGCAACATTCAACATTTTCAAAATAATTTTGAATTATAGCATAGAGCCTCAACCATTTCCAGTCATTTGGTGTTTAATCCTCCGCTGCAATTTGCAAATATTCACGCGATTTCGTCAGACACACTGTATTAACATTTAATTTGGCCAAGTCTCTATTACTATTCTAATTATGAGTAGTTGAAAATACTGTACAGACGATAACAGACCATTGAATAACACACGCCAATATTTTAGTAGTTATTTTTCAAAAAACCAACAGGCAATCATTAGTACCGAGGAGATTTTTGTTGTTCAAAAGACATTTTTCAACTTTCAAGGCAAACCTTTATCGATCTAAGGTAAACTTGGAATTGGGTAATTTGACAGCAGGTTACAAAATAGCCTTTGTTTTCAAAACTAGTGATCCATATCAGATAAAATTGGAGAGAATATACGAAAATTCTTCGTCTTTAGACTCTTTTAAAATATTTGAATAAGTCTCAGTAATTTTGAAAATTATCGCACCACGTGCGAGGATTGCATTTATTTTGGGGACACTTTGTAGAATAGATCTTTGGCCTGACCTCTTTAACAAATATATTTTGATAGAATTATGACAAATTTGGGATGATGTGGGATTGAAAAACGATCTTTTGCAAGATGCAAGATACCAGGAATCACGTTAAATACTTAATAAACAAAAATCTTCAACTTTACGACTAGAAAAATATCGCAATTTACATTAATTTGCTCAATTTAGGCCAAAGGTTGGTCGCAATCTTTCAAAAACCTAGACGAAAAAGCAACTGTTATGTTATTCCATTTCCGTTTCGAGACCTGCCACCGGTCGAAACCGAACGCCACTGTTCATCATTGATATGTTTAGCCAAATGGGGTCTTGGTAGTCCTCAAAAAGTATTTCGGGACACTATCGTGAAGCAGTACTCTCTGCCTGTATCCGGGCTCTCAATGCTCCTTAACGATAGTGTCTCTTGACGGACTAGTCATAGGGTTTGATAAATGCAAGACTGAATTTTTCACTTGAAATAATAACGTTTGGACTTAGAGCGACACCTCATGCTCCAGTTATCTCTAAAGTCTTCGCAAGTATGTGTACTTCTGCGTGAGCATGGTGCTCTTAAATCCTGTTATACTGACAACATGAATTTCCCATTCCCCTAATAGGTATGTTCTTCCTCGCGGGCAAGACTTTCAAAGTTTTTCTAGAACACCGGCCAGAACAACTCACAATTCCGACACACTGGTTCTTTCTTGTTATTAGCTGCAGTGTTCTGTTGAGATTACATAGACGATAGAACTGCTTCTGTCATTGCGCCACCGTGCAGTGATTGTGGTCGTCTTCTAATTCTAACCCGCCCCCCATTGAGCTGAATACCAGCCCTATCAACATCCAACACGTAATCCTCACCGATCATGTCTAGTTTGTAGGCCTTAAAATCATAACGATAGGAAAGAAATGAATGATCATAACACTAACTATATACTTCAGACAATAAGCCGAAAATGTCCATAAAGAATGATACTAGCAGAGTATATAATAGATATCTCCTATACAGTCCAATTAAAGTGCATGAGAGAGATTTTTAAGGCGTTCGTTATTTCGCGTCCTGTAGTAATTTCATATAGAGACACTCAATAGATTTCTTTACTTTTGAATTTGCTACAGAAATGTCTTAAACGTTAAAACAAAGGTGATATGAATTTCTTATATTTTAATATAGGCCTAACAACAGGCTGAATTTAGTTTTGGCTCTAATACCGAAATTAGAATGTCACAATTGTTGTACCTAGAAATAATTCTCAGCGTAATCCTATCAGATGGGGATATTTGTTTGATGGAAGGCTTTGCAAAAATTTCATGTATTTCCCATTTTGTTAAAGGATACCTTATATTGTTAAAATCTCTCGTACCTTTAAATGCTTGCTTCTCATATTTATAACCCGCAACTTTTTAAACGTATCTCTCCAATGGCAGGAAAATACCGTAATTTACTTGGTGGGCACCAGCTATGTAGCTAAACCCCCCCCCAACCCGACATAGCTTGATAATCAAAGCGACAAGGTTGTTTTTGACGCATAACCAGATTTTTTTTTTTTTTTTCAATCGCAGATGTTTATTTCGTTTTGGTTACAGCCTCCTAAGGGGGGTACGTATTGTACTCACCACTGTCAGTGTTGTATAATTCTGCTGTAGTGTGCCATACGATCGTGGGGAAGAATATGACTCAGGCGACCGATCTCGTGTGCCGTTATAAGGGTAAACCCGCGTTGTGTATTACGTAATGTCTTATTCCCTGCCACGAGTTAATGAAGTAGCCGATGTAAAATAGGGATTTTGTGATCTGTGATGTCCTTGTGATTGGTTGATTGATTTGTGAGGGCTTGTTTGTACGTGGATATGTTTCGCGGAAGGCGCGTGAAAGAATGTTATTTGGTGTATTACATGCCCGCATACATGACATGACTGTCTGTTCTTGCTCAAAAATTATCGTTTGCATGATAAGCAGTGGATATAGGCTTATGTGGACTCATGTTAAAATGAAAAATTACATTGGTGAAAATTATCGTCATTATGCACCAACCTTGTGCAAAGCAAATGTAATTACTAGATTAATAGATGGGATTAATTTTGTTTTGCACAAGATCTGGGAGGAAAATTTCAGGGTTTTTGTCCCCCTGGTCTTTATTATATGACATAGTGCTGACACCACCAAAATTGTTGTGTCATGTCATTTTCGCGGAGCCTAATTGATGTGCAGTGATTCGGCCTATTTTTGTTTTCTTGCACGAAGGAACGCGCGTGTTTATAGTAGATAGATCAAGTATTTTTATTTCTTTTGAGACCCAATACTTGAATATGTAACTTAGTATAGAATAGATGTGGGAGAAGTGATCTGGAAGTGAATTGAAATGAATTATTGAGTAGAAATGTGGGGTAAAAAGAGGACTATTTTTTTATGTAGAATGGATTTGGGCGTGTAATTTCCTAAAGAATATGATAATGATATCGAAAGACAAGTACAAAGGATCTGTTTAAAACACTTATGTGTATATTCCTTTTAATGTGATTTATAATAGATTCAACCATCGTGTCACCGGAAAGTAAGTTTAAGACTGCGTCAAATAGTTGGGAAAAGGCATTTGGCCCAATTTACCTGTTCAAGGAATGAAACTAAAATACTCTAGCCTTCAATTTACATGAGAGTGCAAAGCCTTTTGTGTTCCTTCATATCCAAAACCAGGCCTCAACAGGCAGTATACACATTGAAGCAAAGGCAATAGTGAAGCTTAAAGGGGCGTGTCCGATCGTCTTTGGGCCCCCCCCCCTGATTTACCCGGAAAGTAGTATCGATTTGTATCAGATGAAAGGCCGTATTTTTCTCATTGTCATCCTTAAATTTGATCCTCGAATCCATTTCATTCCCAATATATAAACAAAAACCGCCGTTTTAGTGATTACCACTTTATTAAGCACAGTAATTGACTAGGGCTATTGCAACAATGCATATTTCGCTCCTACCATCAAAACCGCAAGTTTGTTTCCACACGGTACTTGATGGGGTGTATGTGCAAGTGCGAGTCTCTCATATCAAGTAGGAACACAATACCCAAATCGGAACACCACAGGAAAGGTTTTTCCGATTTATTGTGATTGTGTTCTCTACTTAAGGTTGTTCCGATTTATGTGTATTGTGTTTCTACTTGATATGAGAGCCGGCACTTGCACATCACCCCATCAATACCGTGGGAAACAAACTTGGCGGTTTTTATGCTAGATCCGAAATGCCTGTTGGGAAAGCCCTTGCACTACTGTGCTAATATTGATGTTAACCACTAATTTTTGTTTATATCTGGGAATGAAATGGATTTGGGGCTCAACTTTCAGGACGACAATGAGAAAACTATGGCCTTCATCTGATATCAAATCGATACTACCGGGTCAAATCAGGGGGGGGTCCCAAAGACGATCGGAACACTAACCTTTAATCATAAGTTTTGAACATTAAATGCAGCTATAAATTCATTTACTTTGTCTTAATATTTCATTCACCACAAATTTATTTTTTAATCTGCTATCGGAACCACATTTTTCAATAAACTTAGCGTGGAATGTTAATTTCCACACACTGCACAGCCCCTCCCATTCATTCCAATACTTTCAGAAAGTCCCAGAGGTGCACTATGGGTTGAATTTTACTATAGTTTCAAATGTAACACGCAATAACCTTTATACTACGTGTTTAGCTATTTTTATATATTTCATAATCTGTCCTGTTAAATCTATCTCATGTAATCTAATAAACATGTTGCCAATATCTTGCATATGCCTTATGTAACGTTAAAAGGTTTATAACAATATATTATGGTTGACAATAATACATATCAATGAAGTATCCAGCCACCCATTTAGATGATATTGAAAAATTCTCAATAAATGTAAGAAACCTAAAAAAATAAGTTTCACGCATTGCACATCTAACTTACTGTCACATAATTTAACCCAATCCACGCTTCCTACCTTTTTAATATTCCACTGTCATCCAGTTTATTTGTATACTCCTTTATAGTCACAATATGTAGCAGTTTAACCGCAAATAATCATGAATATTAAAGGTGCATTTCGTGATCCTAGCACTTTGTTTTGTTTCACTAGATATCCCTGGAAAAACTTATTTCCCACAATTTCAGTTGATTCTGGACGGTGCGTGTAATATATGATGCCAAATGTGCATCCCGCTGCCCCATTTGGGAACTGAACTGTCTTGTTATTTCCCCTCCCTCCGCTTAAAACACAAAATACCGAAGTGACAAATATCTTTTTTTTAAATCGCATTGTACACGTAAAATTAGTCACACATACTACACTTAATCCAACAATTCAATGAGATAAATCTCAACTTTTTGTGGCACCTTAGAAGGAATTGACTGTAGATCACGAAATGCCACCTTTAAAAAATATGCATCACCAACAACTCTATTAATAAATACCAAAGATGCAAACACAACACCATTGTTAAATGTTTAACCACATTTCATTATACTTCTAAATCATGCTTGCACATGGAAATAGTAGTTACAGTAATTGTTATTTAGATAGTGACAACTATGATTCAGTAATATGTTCCTGTATTGGTATGGGTGTTATATAATTTATATTAGCCTCTGTATTTCCCTATAACATTCCAAATAAGACCTAACAGTATTCATATAGCTATTCCCTCAATGATAGTACGTATTCAATCACTAATCCTGCCTGTAAATTGGTAAATAAACAAACACCCTGCTATAAAAACATTCAGGCTCTTCCACATCTGTTCTACCAAAACTTAATGCTCCATTTTTATTCATTCATTTATAGCTCCTTTAATTTAATAAGTTTCAACTTAAAATCACCGATTTCAGCCAAAAAATGTCATTTTCCTTCTGGCTTACAACCACTAAAAAAAAGTGTTAAACCCAATTTCCCCTTATGCCACCACAATAGCCACAATGGCATGAAAAATCAATCAAACACTTGCCAACGATACAACCTACCTCCGTCCAAGTGTCCATCTCTTCACCACAATTTCACATCTTCCTATGACCGTATTCAATATACGTCAGCCACCAGACTGTTGGGTGGACAAGAATGGCCAACATTCCAGACTACAATACATTAATCTTCAATACATTCCATGTTTAGCGATTGCACAGGCATCACTTGACAGATGAATGTTTTGTAGTACTGGAAATGCGTTATCTGTCCCCAAATGGCTGGCTAATTGAATACTGTCTATATTTAAATACCAGATTAATTCTATTTTCTTAAAGGTTGCTTTGTTTCCGATTTTTGTCCGATCGTTTTGTCCTCTACTTGATATGATAGCCTGACACCTGTACACAATGACCATCCATACCCGTGGGAAATAACCTTGCGGTTTTGATGCTAGACGGATAATGCATATAGTGGAGTAGATTGATGTGCTGATTGTGCACTTGGGTGAAAAAGATGAAATTTGGCCCACAGTTGGGCATGTTCGAAATAAGGATTGTTGGCGTAGGGGCATCGCAGATTTTCGTGTAACAAAATGGGCGGCCATTTTCCAAAATGGCAACCATTTCGGTATTTTAGCTCTTGTGATGGACTAAATGTGTTTTTTTTGTTTGTTTTGGGCTACCAAAACATGATTTATCAATGCCCGAAAATGAAATTTATTTAATTTGTAACAATTACACAATAAGCAGAAATGGTGCCATTTTCCAAATGGCGTTCTTTTTTCCAAAATGGCTGCCAATGTCCCTATTTTAGACCATTTTTCATTACGAATATGCATTTTTTTCTACAAGCATATTTTATCACGCAGTAATGCAAAAATAAAACCTGTTTATTAGGCAGTCAATGCCAATCTGTTTGATGTTACTAAGGTGTCAGACATTTATGTGCACACAATACCACTCCAACCTGTAAATAGGCAATCAATACAGGTGGCAGACATTTAACAATAGTCACCATTGCTTTTTTATCATTGATTGGCAGACTGAATAAACTCAAAACCTATTTAAGAATGGCTTTTTGAATGGCTGTTGTTTTGATAACAAAAGATTGGAACATTTTCCAAAATGGGAGGGGATTTTATGTTATGGTATGGTTTAAATGATTATAAGCATACACGATTGCCTCAAGAAACAGGTATACCCCTGTGAAAGGGCTTGCCACACATTACACATGGCAGCGGCAATTACTCCTTTTACCCAGTGTTTTTTTCATAATCCATGCACTGAGTCCCTTGTTGTGGTTACGATCTTATCCAGTTTTTGCTAATGCCAACAGCATTGTTGCTGTTGTAAGCACCAATGATTTGATATTATAACTCTGATTGCTGTACCTACCCAAATAAAAATCATATGCTTCAATAAGGGAGTTACAAAATCTGCTAACTTCAGATCAGGTGCATGCACACTTTTTTGGTGTAATCAATCATGGCTAACCAGTGTTGTAAAGTCAGCAGTGCGCTGTTCAATATAGAACTCATTTTAAGATTGACAAACGAAGCACTCCTGTAATTTTGGCCGTAAAAAGTCCTACAGGCCCAAACAAGATTATTATTCCAAACATGATATCAGGTAACAATCCTTGATATATTATCAAATATTGCCTGTCCATTCGGGCCATAGTCAACTCTATTGACCCGAGGTGAGCTTAGGCCTTATTTAATTTTCCCGAAGCGGAGCTGAGGGAATAGTACGGTCTCGAGATCACCGAGGGTCACTAGTATCCATACTACATGATGAGTGAATAGTGCAATCTATTTTTTCCCGAGTTCTGGCTACAGGCCTACCACCCCCCCCCCCCCCGAACCCGTAATGAGATAATAGTATTTTCAAAGGGCCTTTGGAAACCATACCGTGTTGACTGTAAGCTTTTAAATCGCCATCCCGTTTACTAACCCGGCGATAAAAAAATCACCACAACTCGTCCAAGTCGGCACAATTTAGCACTTCAACTTCCGCAAGAGAACTTCTCTTTTTCCGTACAGTAGTCTGAAAAGATGTTCACAGCCTTCAGCGACAACAAATCGCGTGTTTTGGCATCTTTATTTTGTATTAACAAAGCAATTTCGTCGTCTGTCAAGACGCCGACCGACTACTGGCGGCGGCCACTTTTGTTGTTGTTGTTAACACGGAGTAAGTCCTTTCTTTCTTGAGAACCGTATAACGAAACGCGTGATAATGCATATCCATGAATAACGTTTGCTCTGCGGTACGATGATGTAGGGAAGTAGTAAAAAATACCGCCACGGGAATAGCTCAAATTCACTGATAGCTCAATTTATTATCCCTGTGTCCAGCGCAATTGACCAATGAAATGGAAGGACTTATGCCATATTATCTCATGAATCTTTATAAGGTGATAATAAATTTGAATATGGCCCGATAAAGCGGCACAGTAATATTTGGTTTATATACCTCATAGATAGATACTTGTCTGACTGCCAGTAACGAGACTAGAGATAGGGCCAGAAAAAGTACTATACCGGTCCAAACCTTACTAACCGGTCCAAAAAATACTATACTGGTCCAAAAAATGACTATACCGGGCCTAGACAAGTTACTATTACCGGGGAGAAAAGGTACTATACGCGTTTTATGCGAAAATAGTGAACCTATACATGTTCAGGTGACTTTCATTTACCAATCAGATGACAAGACTATGTATGAGGTATATATAAGCTAATGTAGAGGCCTCTATAGACACGACTCACATAGTTAAAAAGGAGTAATAATATCATTATCAATTTATCAAACGACAAAATACAAATTCAATAGATAAAACTTCTATGTGAAAACAAACTATGAAAACATCATTTACCAACGATTAGAATAACTTGAGAGAATAATTTCTGTTAGTAGAATTTGCAAACATATACTGTGAACCAAAGACAACCTAGTTGTCTTCCATACTAAGAACATAATATGGGGATACATCTGAATCATCAGCTGTGAGAATCTGTGACAGACCCTGAACCCCGCAATCTACCGCCACAGGATATGATGAAGTAAATTTGATCGATCTAGATTAAGTTCGGTCATCTAGGTAGGAAAAGAGCCAACTTAATGCTTTTCCAGTTATTCATAGCCTTCAGTGCGGGTTTAAGAGCTGTTTATGGTCAATAGTGTCAAAGTGGCACTGAAGTCTAATAACACTAACACAGCCTCCTTTGTTCGTCAATATCCAATCAAGATGTCATTTTGCGCCTGTAACAATGAGTCTTCGCACTGTGAAATTGACGGTTAACTGACTGCATCGAAACATGGAGATCATTATCGCTGAGATAAGTATACAACGTGATTTATTGATCTTTCAATCATCTTTCCACGAAATGGATATAGGGCGATAATTTGAGAGGATGGTGGTGTCCGGGCTGGATTTATTCAGCTGGGCACGATTGGAAAGACTGATTGAGAGCTTGAGGAAAGATACATCGAACGTGCATGGAAAAAGTTGTTAAATGGTAACAGAGCAAGTGGCGGATTTAACAGTACAGAAGAAAGCGTTACTAGTAAAGTATACGGACAAGTACGTACATACGTCATAATTTCCCACAATGTAATGCATCTTTTTAAGAAATACATTAGGTTGTTAGCATTTCACCACGGCGCCAAGTTTATTTTTAAAGTTCTGAGTTGCATCGTCAATATTATAGAGTTTTAAGCTTATCAACAAAATGTATGTGCGGATTTTTAATATCTTTTTTAAAATAAAAGATATTAATTAATTAAGAAAATAGAGATGACGTCATCAGTGACATTTTTTTCAATAATTAAAATTTCGACAAATGAACTTCAAAAATTTGACACATAGAATTTGTTTATATGTTGTTTGGCATTAATTCCTGAAATTTTATTCTTCTCGTCAAAATCTGAGGAAATCCCTGAGAGGATTTTGTAAAATTCTTTGTAGTTCTTTATAATTGGTGACGTATGTACGTATACTAGTACGCTATCGTCTGCACTTTTTAAGGAAACGAGACCTGTCAGCAGCTCTTAAGGTGGGGCACCCTTTAGTGTCGCAAAGCAAAACGCAATGTCCCGCTTTAATGCGATTAGGGTTGCAGCTAATGACACTGCTGACTCTTAAACCGCCACTGCAGATCATATAGACATAGTTTTGAGAGACTGACAGTAGTAGTATCATTACACTGTACAGCTTCTGATCTTGTTGTGGAAAAATTCTGCAAATGTTGCTAAGATCTTTGGACCTTCATGGGTACGTAGTGTATTTTCACTATAGAAGTAAGTTAAATTGCTGACTACATGGAAAAGATCACGTTGGTTGCATGTAGTAATCTGGTTGCCATGATACTCCATCTTCGGCTTTAGCAGAAGACCGATAGTTGTATTCCAAAACACTTCTGATCTTTGTAAGCTTCCTTGCATACAGTGAGCCAGTCTGGGAAACTCTGCGCTCCAGCCGAGGGTTGTTTTTGTTCTTTCTTCTCAACATTGCAAAGGCATTCGATACCAAGGAGCATGATTATGGAGAACTAGAGTTGACTGACGAGTGGAGCATGTTCAGCATGAAGATTTGCATGTTTTTGAAAATTGTCTTAAAATATCATAATATTATTATATTTATTTTTTCTTTCATTTCAAAATGTTTTTCATTCTTTTTTGGTATTTTGCATTGCATGAAACAAGGCCTGTTGACTATCTTTGTGTTAAAGAGGGACTTAATTTAGTACGACCCTAAAATGCTTGGCACATTGATGACATTAGACATTTCCTAGTTTGACCGGTTTAAACCAGTTTATGACGAGCTGAAGCCG
This sequence comes from Ophioderma brevispina, assembly GCA_023653785.1. Taxonomy (NCBI): domain Eukaryota; kingdom Metazoa; phylum Echinodermata; class Ophiuroidea; order Amphilepidida; family Ophiodermatidae; genus Ophioderma; species Ophioderma brevispina. Next base: position 29,133 of record JAMKCH010003267.1, read on the forward strand.
GCTTGATTTGTGGCAGGAGATTATTAGTCCTCGGGCTATAGTCCAGTGAACAATAGGGCTATCGATTCATTTGACCTTCACGCAACATTAGTTCCACGCTTTATTCCGTGTCGTCTGTGGAGCCGGACTATGGATACCTGCCGGACTATGGTTACTTCCCACCGGTTTAAAACAGGTTTAAACCGTGTTTCTGGCAAAAAACAGTGTTTGCCGGCATAAAGCCAAACCCTGATCATCTAGACCGTAAAGCGAGCTCTAGTTAATTTTATTTTTTAACAGCAATGGACTAGAAAACTTCTGACTAAATGCCAATTCTGACATGTAGCTTAAGATTGGTTGTTAGCCAGAATGTTGCTCTCAAGTTGGATCAACATGGATCAATTCAGTTTGAAAAAAAAAATGCCTTTTATGAAGTCTGGAACCACTTGGTTTGGTTTGCTTTGTTGAGTTTAATTGTGGGTATTACAAAATATTCTTCATTTCAACATAAGAACAAGTAAGGGGATGAGCAATCTCTACACCGGTAAACCGATGCTACATCAAGGCGTAGCGATGTTGTAAGTGAAAACCACTGTTATATCAGAAGCACTAATGGGTCTTTTAATCTACACTTTCTTAAGGCACACCCATGTGTGAAGACTTTCTGATCTATGACAAAAAGGTACAGTTACACAGACTATAAAAGAGTAATTAATGGCGGCCGTCTTGAAAATGGCCACCACTGTGGTCATTGCCAACCAATTTGAAATTGCTCAAATAAAAAATTGTTTTCACTTTTATTGGATTGTTATGAAAAAAGACGTTACACATATTTTTTCATGAAATATGTCAAATAGCTGTAAATGCGGCCATTTTGGAAAAGGCCGTATTACTGCCAGGGGAAATAAACCTGGGCTATGGCCATCATTTGATCGAAAGTCTTTTTAACAAGACATCCAATGTGCATCAAATGCCTGCTTGATGCCTAAAAGCACCGTATTTATCAACTCAATCTCAAATCTAGAGGATCAATAGCAAGTAATGCAAGCCATTTTGAAAAATGGCCGCCATTTAATCAGAGGACAAATCTTGCGTGCCCTATAGTAAAAGTCTTCTTATGACATGCCCGAGAAATGGCCAAATTTCATGCTTTTCTCACCAAGTGCACAATTCCCCAAAATATGCACATATCTACTCTCCTAATAGGCAAGGCCATATTCACTACTGTGCTATATTAGTTGTTAACCAATAGAATGCTATTTTTTATCTGTATCCCGCGAGCACAAGACAGTGATTGAAAGCTAAAAATTCAGGACGACAATGACCCCCGACAAAAAAAATCCGGCCTTCAGCTGACATCAAAATGAACTACTTCGGGGTAAATAAGGGCCCCCGGTCCCAAAGACGATAGGAACAAGCACCATTAATGTACAGTCAAAACTCACAGCGTAAAAATGTCAACTCATTCATTTTTGTCACTCTCATAATAAATATGTTATGCACAGTAAGTTATGGTAAACTGTACTTCTTCATGGACCTCGTCTTCAACCATCAACGCAATGGTCTTTTTAAAAGACCTTTTCTTGTGGTACTGTGGTGTAAACAATAGATCAATTTAAGTAGCGGTTCAATTTTCTTAGGATATGTTGCATTTTTGGATAGCTAAGGTTCCAAACACTAAAATGAATTTCGAAGCAGGAAGAAAACAAATAATCGAGAGTACAAAAAAAAAAGGATTGGCATTTCAGCGTTGCAAGTCGGTCTCCAAATGCAGAGAACAACATGATTTTTACATGCCACAATGAATTTGGGGAAGGACTCCTCATTAATGGTTTGTCTCAATTACTGTGTGGTTGTGATTGTGTTAGCCACACTAACAGTCAATATGTGTATGACTTTACCCGATAATTCAATTCAGGGACCTTTGCACATAACTTATTTAACGATGGGTTGAAATAAAATATTAAAAAATCAATTTGAACAAATTATGTTTCCTTTTACATTTATGGAAGATTTTCATAAATATAATGGTATACTTGAATGGTTCATAGTTGAGGGCAATGGTAAATAATTTTCGTTTTAGGTAATGGTGAAATAATTTTCGTTTCACGTTCTAACTCTGAAAATACGTGGTTGTCTTTTTTTATCAACTTTGAATTGCTAAATAATGTCGATAGAGCGCATTACTGGTATCACGTTTAAAACTAGCGTCTTCTGTAAAACGACGATAAACTCTAAGAAAATGTGTCGAAGAAATTCCAAGTTGTGTATGTAATAAGGGCGGCGGTGTTATTAAAAGTACAAGAAAAAAAAGAAAAAAAAAAAAATGGGCGGGCTTGCGAGGGGTTAGTTTAAATTGCATACGTTTTCCTTCACCGAAAGTGTCTAAGAATAATTAATTTATAATACGCATGGAGCGGAAAAGTTATTTATTAAGCTTTTAATAAAATCCCAGCCGTGTAAACAACCAATATACGCAATGTGTTTAGGCATCATTCGTTAATTTACTTTTAGGTAAATTTGTTAATCAAACTTACTGTTGTTTCGACGAGGAATATTGAATTCTTCATTAAATTAAAAAACATAGATAAAAAAGGTTATGTAATACTTAACCTCAAACATAGCAACACAGTTAAAGGATTAGCAGCGATTTGCAAATTCCGAAACATATTCGACACAAAAAATCATTCAAATTCATATTTTTATATTTTTGTTACTGGAGTGGATATGCAAGGATAATCTGCAAGTGGTTGCTTGAAATCCCTGCATTAAAGACAAGGCAGTACTTTTTATTATTCTGTAATCTATACGTGCGTATCAAAATTCGGACTTGAGATAATAAAAAAGCCTCCTTCCCTACCTGTGAAAATCCCAGATTTTATCGGATATTGTGCACCATGATCTAGACAGTTCGACCCTCAACACAAAAAAATGGATTGATCTTGCTTATTCTGTAATGGTTTTTAGACCACCAATGCAGCTAGATTTAAAGAGACCATCGCCTGCGGAGGGCGAGACGATATGACAAATTTCCCAAATACTTGGTGGTTTTGTTTCTAAATTAAAGAAGGTTAGTTATATGGAATTGTCAACACTTATCCCTCTGATTTTAAAGTAAAAAAATGCATTTCAACATTTTTTCTATGCTCTCGCATTATATCGCTGCTATGTTTCCTTTTTGTAGTACAAAAATACTTCTTCATTCAACCTAAGAAGTAAAGATGCTGAACGTTATCTCTACACGGTAAACAAATGCATACATCAGTGGTAGCTAGGTTGTAAGTGAAAACCACTGTTTTATCAAGATAACCTAATGGGGTCCTTTTTAATTAAACCTATCTTATCTTAGGCACACCCTGTGTGAAACTTTCTGACTCTATGACCAAAGGTAACAGTTTACAAACAACTATAAAAGAGTACATTAATTGCGGCCGTCTTGTAAAAGGCCACCACTGTTGTCATGCAACCATTTGAATGCTAAAAAAAACTTGTTTCACACTTTTATTGATTGTATGAAAAAGACTTTACACATATTTATTTCATGCAATATGGTCAATAGCTGTTAATAGGCTGCCATTTTGGAAAATGGCCGTCATTACTGCCATGGGATAACCTTGCTATGCCATTTTATCGAAAGTCTTTTTAAAACGAGCCAATGTGCATCAAATATGCCATGCTTAATGCCGACAAGCCACCGTATTTAATCAACGCATCTCAAATCTAGAGGATCAATAGCAGTAATGGTAAAGCAGCCATTTTGAAAAATGGCCGCCATTTTAATCAGGGGACAAATCTTCGATGCCCCTATAGCTAAAAAGTCTTTTTCTTATGACATGCCCTAGAAATGTTGCCAATTTCATGCTTTTATCACCAATTGCACAATTCCCCCAAAATAATGCACATATCACTCCTACTAATATTGCAGGGCCCTATTCACTACTGGCTAATATTAGTGGTTAACCACTATAATCTATTTTTTTTTTCTTTTCTTGAGAAAGACATGGATTTGAAAGCTAAAATTTCACATGACCCGACAATGGAGAAAAATACGGCCCTTTCAGCTGACATCAAAATTGAAACTACTTCCGGGTAAATCCTGGGGTCCCAAAGACCGATCGGAACAAGCACATTTAATGTCCAGGTCAAACCTCACAGCTTAAATGTCAACTCATTTCATTTTTGTACACTCTCATAATAAATATTTTTGCACAGTAAGTTATGTAAACTGTACTCTTCTGTACCTACCCCTTGTCTTCAACCCATCAACGCCTTGTCTTTTTAAAGACTATTCTTGTTGGTACTTGGTTAAACAATAGATCAAATTAATTAGCGTAATTTTCTTAGGCTATGTTGCATTTTTTTTTGGATAAGCTAAGGTTGACCAAAGACCCTAAATGAAATTTCAGAAGCAGTAAGAAACCAAGTAATATGATAGTCCTAAAAAGGATTTGGCATTCATCAGCGTTTGCAAGTCGGTTCTCCAAATGCAAGAGCACAACATGTTTTTAACATGCCACCAAGGATTTTGGGAAGACTTCTCATAATGGTGTCTCAATTACTGTGTGTGTTTTGATTGTGTTAGCCAACTAACAGCAATAATGTGTATGATTTTACCCGATAATTCAATTCAGGGACCTTTGCAAATAACTTATTTAAAACGCTGGGTTGAAAATAAATATTAAAAAAAAAATCAATTGAACCATTATGTTATCCTTTTAACTTATGCATTTTCAAAATATAATGGTATACTTGAATGGTTCATAGTGAGGGGCAATTAAATAATTTTCGTTTTAGTAATGGTAAATAATTTCTTCACGTTCCTAACTCTGAAAATACGTGGTTTTGTCTTTTTTTTATCAACTTTGAGATGCTAAAAAATGTCGATAAAGCGAATACTACGGTATCACTTTAAAACTAAGCGGTCTCTGTAAGACGAGATAAACGCTAATAAATGTGTCGAAGAAATTCCAAGTTGTGTATGTAATAAGGCGGGTTAAATTGCATTAACGTTTTTCCTTCCACCGAAACGTTGTCTAAGAAATTAATTTAATACATAGCCTGGATCGGAAAAGTTTTTATAAGCTTTTTTAAAAAAGCCACAGCCGGGTAAACACCAATATAACTCATTGATTAGGGCATCATTTTCGTTAATTTAACTTTTGAGGTAATATTTTAAATCAAACTACTGCGTGTTCGTACCTGCTTTTTGAAGAGGAGAATATTGAATTCTTCATAAATTAAAACAATAGATAAAAAAGGTTATGTAATACTTAACCTCAAACATCTCAAACAGTTAAGAAGAGGGATAGCAGCGATTTGCCATTCCGAAACATCGAAAAAAATCATCAAATTCTATTTTTAAGAGTATTTTGGTTTACTAGCATGATATGCAAGCATAATAACCGTGCAAGTGGTTTTGCTTGAAAAATCCCTGCATTAAAGACAAGGCAGTACTTTTTTATCTGATGCTGTAATTTCTATACGTGCGTATCAAAATTCGGACTTGAGATAAAAAAAAAGCCTCTACCCCTGTGAAAATCCCAATTTTAAGCGTGATATTGTGCACCCTGATCAATACAGTTGGACCTCAAACACAAACAATGATTGATCTTTGCTTATTCTGGTACTGGTGTAAACCACAATCAGCTAGATTTAAAGAAGCCATCGCTCCTGCGTGAGCGGGGAGACGTTGAACAAATTTCCTCCTTCCTCAAATACTTGGTGGTTTGTTTCTACAATTAAAGCAGTTATATGGAATTGTAACGCAACTTTATCTGATTTTTTTAAGAAAAAAATGCATTTCCAACATTTTTCGTTCTCTCGCATATATCGCTGCTATGTTTCCTCTAGGTACAAAAATTGTGAAATTTGCAAATTTCGAAAAATAAAAAAAGTAAAAAAAATTTTTTATATTTTAAAAAATCATCGTTTCACTTATAAGGTATTTATGTATCAAATAGGATAAGTAATCTTCAGTGGTTAATTTATATAAAATCAGTGTATATAATCCGATGTGGATATACATGTAACCGATATATTACTCTCCTTTTTCCTTCTGTTATCTTCCAGTCCCCCCCACTTCCCGGGTAGTTTCCCACCTCTCTCCTTTTACCTCCTCCTTGCCCCTCCTTCCTCTTCTCCTCTTCCCTTGCGACTTTCTTTCCCCCTCCTTCTTTCTTTCTCTCCCCCTCTCCCCTCCCCTCTCCCCCATCCTCACCCTCTTCCTCTCTTCCCCCTCTTCACTCCTGCTTTATTAGAATTTACGACATCTCAAACACAATTGGGTCACCATGGTTACTATATCAAACATTTTAATTCAAGACAACAGACATAAACGACATTCTATTAATGATATTTCACTTTCTGTTTTCACTTTTCCATATAGGTAAATTTTTCAAGTTCAAGCAGTTTAGCTTACAGGTGCCACAAGAGATTTCACGACTTCAAGACATCCATGGTCTGCTCGTAATATAATGACTTCCCATTTTAGATCAGAACACGCATAGATTTCCTTACCTTTTGCAGAGTTATGTCTCAAAGCGGACAAGATAGCACAATCAGTAAGGCGCTCGACTCCAGTGTATGCGCTCATCCATGCGTATCGGCGTGTGCGTTTCGAGCCCTGTGAGATTCCGCTATCTTGTAATTTTCCGACTGGAAAGAAATTAACCGCTTGTTGTCCCGATTACCGCATGCGATATTTTTGGAAGCTGGTCATCGTCTCTATGGTTATCTCGATGTATTGTTTGCTATAAGGGACAGCGCTGATTCACGATCTTCTCAATCCCTTGAAATGATGCTAAGGTTTATGGTATGGGTTGGGCCACAGTGATCAGGGACCATTTGTAAAAGCTTTAGAGTCCAAATAGCATAAGCGCTATATAAACCTCTGCTATTATTATTATTATTAAAAGTGAAAACAAAAGGCGATTCTGATATGCCTATAGCTATATTTCAATATAAAAACAAAGGCTGAATCATCTATTGCCTCCTATACGAAATTAAACATTTTACAATTTTGTACTAAAGAAAGAATTATCGGCTTAATCATTTCCGAGAGTGATAGTTTTGATTAAAAGCTTACATCAGGGCAAGTAGGGGGCACCTGATAGGTGAAATCTTTGCTGTGAACACTAATGATTTTTACTGCTCCGAATATACATCCCAATGAATTTTCAGCTCAACCATTGATAAAAACAATGAGACTTTCTTTAAATGTAATACTTAAAAGGCAAATATAAACATACACACGCCATCTGTTGTTCCATTTGCCTAATATATTTAATTTTTTTTAATCTCATATCGTGGCCTGTATGCCAACAATTGCTCACGTACCTTTAACAAGTTTAATAATTACTAACGGAAAGCAATGCAAACTTAGTTAGACTGTTAGAGCCAGCATTTAACAGCGCCACGTCGAATTTTTAACAAGCTTACATGTCCCAAGCCGATTCATTTCCAATGAACCATGGTGATAGTGGCAATGAGGTGGTAAGCAATAGCTATTTACACATTAAAATCGCAGAATTGAGTTCCCGAATAAATCCAAGCAAATGGGCCCCCCTGAGATTAGAACCGGGGACCGCTTTCGTACAGATGTAATCTTGCTAACCACTTAGCACCACGCCCACTTTTTCCCAAATGTATCATCTCAATGTCTTACCTCACAGAATACTCTCCTTGCCATGTTCATCATATTCGACCTATAATCTTTGCATCTTGCAGCCTGAAATAATATTATTCAGATGTAGTTATCACAATGGAGTGGTGAGAAATAGCAATGAAATAACCATTGCAAGTCCAATGTGATTACTAACTTAGAAATATCAGAAATAATCGTGTCGTAGTCCAAGTCATAGGTGGGGGCTCCAGACCTTCTTCTAGATTTTTGGTTTCTACCATTAGATGAAGTCCATTTACCATTCATGTTTTCTACTTGATTTTTTTCGATTCCTCATCACAGCTTTCTGATGTGATTATTGTATATTTGCTTCTTTCAAGAGTGTCAATAGCTCATCAATAGCCTGTCACAAAATACAAACAAAGAAAATAGAACGAGATCACTTTATCATTATATTATTCTAAACTATTTGTCATGAAAAACATAAGGCTGTGAAATATAGATGAACAAAAAAAATAATAACAGTGGAATAGAGCGAAATTTTAATTATTTATTAGGTTATAATAAGTTCTTTTCTTATTTAGACTGATATTCATATCCTTTGTTATCCAAAACGAAATAAACCGCAATACAAAGGGATACGTTAGGGGGAAACGATATTTCGCCCTAAGAGCGTTCTGAGTGAATAACAAAAGCCAATTTCGCTCTAACGTATAGAGATAGCATAGTAATAAAAATATTAATAACATCAGCTTATACATTAAAAACGAATGCAACGTATTTGCTGACGAAAAGCAAATTTTGCCCATTCTGTATTAGACTGTACCCCAGTCTCGGCTCTGTCTCTGGGTTTAGAGCGCACTTGGTTAAAAGATAATGCTAGACTCGGGGCTAAACTAAAAACTAGATGACTTTTCAGCTTACCACCCCCGGACAGCCCTGCCAACCAACTTGTCCAAATTGCACAGGGCTCCTGGAATTAACACTAGGTAGGGAATATGGGTTGAAGAGTCTAGTGTAAATTTCAGTCGCTTAGTGTTTTCATCACCGTGGACCCGAGGGAGGGTCTAATTCTGTATATGATAGGGGATCACCCCCCCCCCCCGAATGCCCTTAATCCATTTATTTTGTTTGTGAACGGAAAATGCAGCCTGAGGGTAACCCGAAAAATCGGTCTAAACATTAAATTCCTCATTCCATGCCATAAATGTTGACAACCAATTTCTAGCTTTGATCGATATTTTTTTCACTTTATGTTTTTCTATTTTCAGTTACTCTGCAATAACATACTTCTTTCTACTCACCAAAGAAAACAACTCGTGGTTTTGGTGTATTGTAGCCACGCGTTGCCAATCAAATTCTTTCATTAACCTAACTCGAGCAGGGTTAACGGCAGCGTCTGGCATGTATGTTCGTAGAATAACGGGTATATCTCACGGTTTGATAAACGGGGACATGCGGCGAAAAAGTACGAACATCTGATTGAATGAAAACAAAGCGTAAAATAAATAAAAAGCCGTATCTTTCCTTCATACACTCGTGGTTCAAAACATTTTTTACAGAATGCTTCATACCTATATGCTATTGAAAAAAGGTAACAATTAGGTACCGATCAAATAAATCTGCACTCACTCACTCTCAACATTTTTGGGGGAAAAAATTTTAGCAAGATTTACTAACAAGATTTTTCAACACACTAAATTATGTGGCAAACCGAGAGTGAAGTTCCTATATCATGTGAGAGTGTATGCTTCTCAGGTGTGTTTAATGGTTGGACAGGGTGGTTCAATGACCCAATAAAAGAACCCTTTTGTTGCCAATTTTGACATACTTTTAAAAGGTAAGTTTCCGGTTTTCCTGTTATATAACTAAAGTAAAGGTAGTCCAATGTAACAGATGCAAAACATCTTTCCCAAAAGAAATGCAAGGGTTCAGAGGAGCATATCGTTATGAGGTAGCGTTAATTACTTTAAGAATGACTTTCACGAGAATTTCTCCTTAATAATTTCGGGGTAATTGCACAGTGGGACGCTTTGCTTCAACAAGCGAATAATTGGTATTAATGTAATTGAGGTATCTCATTACCAGAAATGTTAATGATGCGAGTTAAATGCTACAGCTTTCTCATCTATGTATACAGTCAAATATGTGTCTCTTTGTTTTAGTTCATATCTCTTAACCTCCTCATAACCTTCTCCCTTCCTCCCGCCACTTCCCTCTCTTTACCTCTCACCCTTCCCCTTTCTCGACCTCTTCCTCACTCTGCCTGTCCATTCCCCACCCTTCCCCAACCTTTCATTTCTCTTTCCGTCCTGCCTTCCGTCCTCCGATCCTTCCTTCCGTCCTTCCTTCCGCCGTCCTTCCGTCCTTCCTTCCGTCCTTCCTCTCCCGTCCGCTTCCTTCCTCCTTCCGTCTCCTTCCTTCCGTTCCGTCCTTCCTTCCGTCCGTCCTTCCTCCGTCCTTCCTTCCTCCTTCTTCCGTACTTCCTTCCGTCCTTCCGTCCTCCTTCCTCCTGTCCTTCCTTCCTTCCTTCGTTCCTTCCTCATACCTTCCTCATACTGCTCCCTTCCTTTCTCTCTCTCTCCCCTCTCTTTACCCTCTCACCTTCCTCTTTCTCGACCTCTTCCTCACTCTGCCTGTCCATTCCCCACCCTTCCCCACCCTTTCCTTCCTTCCGTCCGTCCGTCCGTCCTTCCGTCTTCCGCCTTCCGCCTTCCTCCGTCCTCCTTCCCCTTCCTTCTTCGCTCATTTTATCTCGTTACTTAGTTTGTATCTTCATTTAGACATTGAACTCATGAACCAGTCAAGTTTTTGAAAGCTACTGTTTGATGGCAGATTTGCAACCGTTTGACTGGACCTGTTGGTTAACGGATAAAGACGAAGCAAGTGTGTTACAAGTCTAACAACATATTTTGAAGGTCTATTACATCCAAAGCACGAACGATAATGAAATATACGAATTATCAAGGTTCATTTCCTGACTTTTACATCAATCCCCGGTTCAATTCTCTAGCAAACACTACTTCTGGAATGTTTATGGAATAAACCGGGCTCCATGTATTAACGTGGAAACGGGAAATCGAATGTAGCTGTTGTGCAAAACGATCATCAGATTGAGAAAATGTTGCTTTATGAAAGCAAGTGGAAATGACGTGTGACAATCATAGACTCCCCTGTGAGGAACTGATCTCTCCTAAGCGTCCCACATGTGCTTTTTTAATCGGCCAAGTCAAATCAAGCTTTTAACCCGGGCGCTAACAGACATTGTACCACATCTCAAGTACAAAACGGTTTGAGTGATTTACATAGGTTGATCGATTACAGGGAACCCCAGAAACGCGATTCTTAAAATAAGCGAATAGGTTGACTGTCTCCAATGCTAAGTTTCCGATGTAGGGGGGGGGGGGGGGGGCAGAAGGTCAACGGGTCCATTGCATTCAAGGGGCTTGACCTTGTTTTCCCCCTACTTTCTTAAGCAAGCATGAGGACAGTCAAAACTATTCCATTATTCTGATCCTATGCTCCATCAATAATTTGCCCCATTTTTCTCCAAAATGGAGCAACTTAAAAATTTGACCCCCTGTACTAACTGAATTGACCCTTTTTTTATTGATTTTGCTGTTTTTTTAGCCTAAACTCTTAAACTTACGTTGTTAGATAGTATAATCTATACCTTTCCTGAAATCCTTGTGGTTTAGACAAATAACATGGCGTACTTTTCAACCTTGATTGGATCCAATTTAAAAAATTTGACCCCCGTCAAACTACTTAGCTTGGCCCCTCTCCTTAAGCACCATTTGCTGCACTGCACTTAAGCATCGCGGTGTTCCGTTTCTGGGTTTTTGACATAAAATCGTGTAGTTCAGGACCTCCTGAGGAAAGGAAATGCACAAAATATGTGTGATTTATTTCCTTTATTCGAGAAGTTACTATTGACTCAACGTAGGCTTGGCATGTAGACAAGAGGTTAACTTGACGGAATAAAGCGTATGATGCAATGGGTTTGCACTGGGGGCTGTTGGTTTCGCAAAATATTATAAGATGTTAATCAATAAAGAATTTACGTTAAAAGTCATTTGAATCATTTTGTTATAGAATCTCATTGTTATGTTTCGAACTCCAAGTATTATGTTGAAACGAAAATAAATACACGTTTGTAATCAAGCACATCACTTAAAAAACCTCGCTATAGAAATAATACCATAATGTAAGGTTATATTAATTTTCAAAATTGTCAAGACTGTTGCTTTAATTTAAATACTCTAATCATCTCCCAATGTATGGGCCGAGAAAATTAGTGTTGCCCATCTCAATAAAAATCAGATGATTTGGTCACGTCTCTGTCTTTATTCTACTATATCCATCTAACAGCGTGTTGAGTCAAGAAATTTTAAAATTTAACACTCCCTTGTGAAATCATCACAAAAGCCCATTATATACTGCCGACATCACGCAGCTAGCGATTGACGTGCGCAATGCCGGATTTTGACCGTAGATCAAGTGTTACGCACGCTCACAAGCAGAACTCGCTCGCCGCGAGTGGGACGTATATACATGTGCTTTATGAAGAATGAACTTCCTCTTGAGAAGCGAAGTCATTCTTACATCGGATAGTACGATTTATTTTTTCAGATAGGCGATGGTATTATGGTGAACCGAAGACCTACGGATCAAATTTACAGATCTTTCCAGTGAGGCGGATTCATCTTGAGATTGCATATCCCAATTCAATTCAAATCCTGATGGATGGCGCGTGAATTTTCACACTCTCACCCGGCTGGCATTTAGGTTATGTATTCTACAATCAATATGTAGTATTATGTTAGTTAGGTACCCTTTGGTCTGACAAGAATGTGTTCTCTGTAACATCCATTGCCATGCACAAAGAATCCAAACTGAAATGCTTCATTGTACTAACATTAACTAAATTTCATTCATGCATTGCTCCTGAAAAACCTATTGCGCACTTGGTCCGTTCCAGTTCGTTCGAATTGCCAGTGTCACACATCCATGTCCGTGGTTCCTGGGTTTGGTTTTCAGAAAGTCTTTCGTATTGAACTTATTTCCTTTGTTATTCACTACGCTCATTGATTGTTGGGAACGAATTTGGTAGAAATTGACCCCATCCTCCACAACAACCCTCTATAATCCTGACCCTAAGATAGTTGAAGAAGCCGTTAGAATGAATGAATTTACAATATGGTACTTAGGTCTTTGAATGGGTTGATAATTGTGCAAAACTCTAATTCAAGATATAACATCAGATTTACCGTAACAGATGCCAATGGATAGCCGTTTCTCTTTTTCTTTTATCTGCCACATACTGCGCTGCAGTTAACAAGCAGGTCCACGTATCATTATGTCTATTATTTTGCGGCTTTCTTTCTGTAAATTGGTCTAATACAATCCGAGTACCAGCCCCGCATCGGCACTGAAAATAACAAATAATCGAAAGCAAATCAATTATAGTCATGA
>JAMKCH010003268.1:0-45846 GCA_023653785.1 Ophioderma brevispina
CCAACATTGACTAAACTCTTCTGAGCAGATCACAGAAATTTGGGCATGGTGAAGGGTTGCAATCATTAAGTCAGATGGAGGCACTCTTTGTAAGCCATTGGAAACCAGCTAGCTTGAGCAGCAAGGGTGGAAGAAATAGCGTTTCGTCGTTTAATATAGCAATATGCAGAGAGAGAGCGTGCACACCCAGGGGTCTAAAAAACTTGGGGATAAAAAAAAACACTCCACCATAGCTGTTAATATGGACCCAACTCCTACAAAACAGGAACAAAGGCACTTATTCCTTATTTGAATAGAGCAATCAGGAATATCTAAATCCCTACTTCATCTTAACAATAAAAGCAAGTATGGACTTAGTTTGCCTGAACTAGAATAATCCCACTAGCCAAGTGATGGATTTTAAATGTGACAAAATTCTCACATATGACATTTGATCTCTGCAGGACTTCTCTTTTAACATTGTAACTTGAAGCAGACAAACTGCGAATGCTAACAGTGAACCAGCCTTTACATAGGAAGTTGTTTCCCACTGCTGATATGGTTTTTGGCCCAAAGAATGGTCCTGGACCCAGCATATTTCAACCGTTCACATACGGCGCTTTATATCATGATAGGTGTGGGCTTTATTCTGGAATGGGGTGATTTAATGTATAAAAAAAAAGAGAGTTATGTTCGGCCGGCTTGGATTGAGTGGCATTGCAGTATGCGTTTTTGCTCTGCGCTTGTCTGTAATTGAAAATCGTGGGTTCGATTCCCCTCTCCAGGCGTAATGTTAACTTTGTTTATTATTTTCTTGGAGTTGTTAAAGATTGCAATGAAAACATCATAGTTGGAGATTGAAGTAGAAAATAATGGAAAGCTGCCTTATGAGATAATTAACGCTTATGGTCCTGGACTATAATACCGGGCCAGAATCTCACACGTGCTGCCCACTTTGCTTGGGTATATAATAGTGAGGCCATAACAAACAAGGTCTTCCACATATAATTTTCTATGGTTCTGCTTACATGGGAAGATGTGTATCAGAAGTGTTGATCACTTATTGATTCTTTTAGGGCCGAGGTATTTCTCTATGCAGGAAAGAAAAAAAAAAGGCCTTGTGCTTCTATGACAAGTATCGGTGCTGGGTGGGTTCTCATCCGTCAATGCTACGCATTCCATGATTAGCAGCACTGACGGTAATTATCAAGATCTTCTGGAGAAACTTGATATTTAGGTACCAGTAACATTGAAGTGAAGAAAAATGAAGAAATGAAGTTTCCTGATGGTTTGGTGTTGTACCATGATCGAGTCATAGACAGTGTAAGTAGAGGGGCGTGCAACCTTAAAGCTTCATACTACATACCTGACACAAGGCCCAGAGATGTAGGTAATCACATTGGCATAGCTGTGTTTTCATCAAAGCTGTCTCTTGTGGCTGTCCAAAAATTTTCCATGCCAGAGGATCGTTTGGCAAATCTTTGAAAATCCTGATGGCATCTCCAAGATGCAGCTTCCAGCAGCAAAAGCACCTATGATAGATCGAACAAAAATAGATACCAAAGCAAGTCAAGGAGGGTATCTGTGATGTTAAAAGGAAATAACTAAAAAACTAATTAATTAACTTATGATTGCTGCTTACCAGTTGTTGAAATAAATTTTGCCTGTGAGGTATCAACAAGAAGTTACAAAAACAGAGAAGACAGCTTCATTAGGGTAATGTGAAAAATCACAAGTACATTAGTTAAATGCTATTAAGGACATGTGTTTTTCTGATGGTTGACAGTGAACATTCTACTGGACCCTGGGCATCTTTAGACTTTCTCCTGGAATCTTCCAAAACATCTTCATCTTCAGCAGAAATGGAGAAAGAATGGTGGGGGTGATACTTTCAAACTGCACACAAAGCATGCCATGCTAATTTTCCGTTTGAATTGGCTACCAACTCCACTTTGTTAAGTTAAAATAAACACACGATTTTCAAATGCAATTGTTGAAAATAAGATGTTACGATTATTATTTGTAAGAATCATGCAGGCTGCATATATTGGGTGTCAGATGAGGGTCGGGAATTCAAATCAATCATATTGGAGATTACCTAGTTGGGTTCAAGGGTTTACAATAACATTAGCAAAAAAAAATTATTTGTAAGAATCAGCAGGCTGCATATATGGGGGTCAGATGTAGGGTCCGCAGAATTCAATCATATTTGGAGGTTAACCTAGTTGGGTCAAAGGATTTACAATAACATTAGCAAAAAAAATCGGTGGCCGTCCCCCTGGATAGATACTGTGAGAGACGCCCTAAAATTGGCCCTTCCAGGCTCTTTATCACTCATGGTATAGGTGTTGAAAAAATGGTACTTTTGAACACCAAAAAATACATCGGTCCTCGGCAACCTCGGCTTGTGTCGCCTGCCGTCGCGGTAGTGAATGATAGACCTAACATGACCGTTGACCTTGATCATTGACCGTTGACATCATCAAACAAATGAGGTGATCTCCAGGTGCACCTTATATTCAAGTTTGGTTCCAATTGAACTTCAACTTTTCAATATGAGGTTCAATTTTACATTTTCAGCCTATTTTACAACTTACCTCACATACCTTTGAACCTTGGCATGTGACCTTGAACTCATCCACAAATGAGGGGGATCCCATTGTTGCACCTATGATTCAAGGAGTTTGGTTCCACAATGAAACTTAAACTTTTCATATGAGGTCATTTTACATTTTACAGGCCTATTTGACAACTTGCACCTCAAGGACCTTTGATGGCCTGTGACCTTTGACCTCATCAACAAGTGGGGGATGCCATGTTGCACTGGACCCAAGTTTTGGTGAAATCCATCAAAGAAGTTATGTGGATATTACATGCAATTGTTAACCCTTTTCACAACAGACACCCAAGACATATCCAACAACAGACAAAATACAGTGGACAAAGTGATCCCTATGGTCTTCGCCTTAGGGCAGGCGCACACAAAAATGACAGAAACTGGATACAAAGCAAGTCAAGGAGGGTATCTGTGATGTTAAAAGAAATTACAACTTAAAAAACTAATTTAATAAACTATTATTGACTGGCCTTCCAGGCTTTTGAAATAAAATGAAAGTTGGCCTGTGAGAGTATCACCAGAAGTCTTACAACAGAGCAGAAGAAGACAGTTAATTAGGGTAATGTGAAAAATCACACTACATTAGTTAAATGCGTCTTAAGGACATGTGTTTCTTGATGGTGACAGTTGACATTCGACCTGACCCTGGGTCATATGGGTCATCTTAGACTTCATCCTGGATCTTCAAGGAAATCTCTCATCTTCAGCAGAAATTGGAGCAGACATGGTGGTGATAAGGCAGAACTGCACAAAAAAAGCATGCCAGCTAATTTTCCATTTGATTGGCTACCAAACTCACTTTGTAAAAGTTCAAAATAAAACAAGATTCAAATGCAATTGTTGAAAATACAAGATGTTAAAGAGTTATTATTTGTCAAGATCATGCAGCTGCATATATGGGGGTGTCAGATGAGGGTCGGCAGAATTCAATCATATTTGGAGATTAAAACCTAGTGGTCAAAGGATGTTACAAAACATTAGCCAAAAATAAAAAATTATTTGCTAAGAATCATGCAGGCGCCATATGAGGTGTCAGATTGGGGTCCGCAGAATCAATTAATTAATTGGAGGTTAACCTAGTTGGGTCAAAGGATTTACAATAAAATAGACAAAGAAAATCAGGTGACTACCCCCCTGACGCGTCCTGTGAGAAAGCCCTAAAATGGCCCTTCCAGGCTCGGTATCACTAATGGTATAGTGTGAAATGGTAATTTGAACACCAAAAAACTACAGCGGTCCTCGGACCGTTGTGTCGCCTGCCGTCGCGGGTTAGTGAATGATACGCCTAACATAACCTTTGACTTTGATATTTGGGACCCTTTGACCTCATACAACAAATGAGGGATTCCCATGTTGCACCTATGATTCAAGTTTGGTTCCAATTGAACTTCAACTGTTCATATGAGGTCAATTTTTACATTTTCAGCCTATTTTACAACTACCTCACATGACCTTTCTTACCATTGGCTGTGACTTTGGACCTCATCAACAAGATGAGGGATCCCATGTTTGAAACTATGATGTCAAAGGTTTAGGTTCCAATTGAACTTCAACTTTTAATATGAGGTCAATTTACATTTTAAGGCCTATTTTACAACTGGAAATCACATGAACTTTAACCTTGGCATGTGACCTTTGACTCATCAAACAAGTGGGGGATGCCATGTGGCACCTGTGACCAAGTTTGGTTAAATCCATCACAGTATGTGGAGATTACATGCAAATGTTAAACCCTTTTTCACAACAGACATCAACAGACATCATCAACAACCAGACAACTACAGTGGACAAGTGATCCCTATGTGTCTCCTGCTTAGGGCAGGCGACACAAAAATGACAGAAAAGAAAGTCCAACTTCATGAAAACTTAGTTGAGCTTCAGTTCAAATACACCTAAAAAGCCCATCTATTTTTTTTACAAAACATATTTCAAGATTTCCTTATTAATTATTCATGAATACATTGCCGAATTTTGACATTTTACCCCTTTTTGAATTTTTACAAAAAATGGGTGGTCATGTTTCAACACCAAATTTCTTCTATTCGCAAGAAATTCAAGACTTGAACTTACTCTGAGTATAGCACATGAGGTCTAATTAAAAAATTATTTCTAAAAGATGTGCGTTTTTAACCTTTCTTAGTAGGTTGAATGATTTTGGGGGGTATTTTTGACAGACTTGTCTAAAAAATAGGACAAAAACACTTTCAAGGCCTCTGATTACATGAGGATAAAGGAACATGGCAAAATCAATGTCCATTTTAAGCTGAAGAAGGATATCATGTAAAATGGTGTGGAGCATTACTAAAACAAAAGAAGATTTTAAGTGACCCCTGAATGACCTTTGTCCTTAGTCCATGACCCCCAACTAAGGACTGCAGTTTAGGGGTAGCAAATATGGAAAACTGATTCATCCGCTGGGTTCCAGCAATGCGCTGAAACGTGACAGCATCTTTACACTAAAATCCAGTTCCACATGCAACCAATAAATACCAAAAAGTGACTCTAAATGACCTTTGACCTTCACATCTGAAACCCTCTATAAGTCCAGTGTTTCAGTACATAGGATACAAGTACGCGTACTGATCGGTCACAACAAAAGCTAGATGGAAATTTCAACCCAAAGCGTATGCTACATACACAGCCGTTTATCCATAAGTGACCACAAATGACCTTTGGACCTTAATATCTGCCCCACATAAGCCCCTTGCATCAATACATAAACAAAACAAAATATGGAACGTGAGACCATACACTGCATAAAAAAGCTGGACAAAATTTTGACCAGAAGTGTGTACCAATGTGTTGAATTTACACATTTAACTCACGAACTTTCATGCTGATATAAAGTCTTGCTTATTGTAAAATAGACAATCTAATAAATCCGCGGATGGCAAAATAGCACTGTTAACGAAACAAGGCGCGGTTTTCGAACACAAGTCTCGCCTTCGTTCGCGCTTAACTGTAAGGACAACAAGCGCAGCACACAGAGTGCAACTGTGCGCGTCCAGGGTGCCCAAAAAGTTGTTCAAGCAGGATAAACTCCATTCTGAACTAATTTTACTTCCCACTATTTCATTTGACACCACCCTAGGGGTCACAAATTTTCCATTGTGTCAGATATTAATCTTGCAAGTTGGAAACCCCCCCCCCCCCCCCCCTGAGCATAAGTCAGATATGTTTAGGTAGTCGCACCCCTGGTTTTGCATTTATTCTTACTTCCTTGTGCTCTTTCATTTGACACCACCCCCAGGGGTCCAACATTTACTATTTTTGTTGAGTTTAATCATGGACGGTCTCAACAAGAGCATAAATAAGATGTTTAGGAGTAGCACCCCGGGTTTGCATTTGATAGTATTCTATACCTTCACTCTTTCATTTGACACACCTCGGGTCACAACATTTTCCGTTGGGGAGATGAATTCTTGAATGGTCCCCCGCATGAGCACAAGTAAGAGACGTTTAGGAAGAGCACCCCGGGTTTGCATTTATCGTATTCTATACTTCGCACTCTTCATTTGATACACATAGAGGTCACAACATTCTTCCGTTTGGGAAGATATTAATTTGAAATGTCCCCAACATAATCATAACCAGAGATGGGTTAGGTAGCACCCCGGAGTTTGCATTATAGGATTCCTTATTTCCTGATCTTTCATTTGACACACCCCAGGGGTCAAACATTTTCTATTGTCGAGATATTAATCATGAGAAGTATGCAAAAAATCCCTTAAAATTCACTAAATGTAGTAAAAATATGAAAATTTATTCAATTTGGCAACACTATTTTTGAAAAAAAACATGTGCCACATTTAAAATTGAGTCCCCTACGGGGTCCAGAAAGCCTAGAAATGCACAATTTCGCGTTATTTCCATTTCAAGATGTAAACAGACTGGCAAACCAAAAGACTGAACAGAACTAGAAAAACTATTTCAATTAAAAACATGGGCACTGATATAGCCATATTGATTGTTAATACCTTTGCTGTGGTGTACCCCCCCTTTGTAAGTCTTGTTTTGTAAACCTGTTTGTACACCACCAAACAGACAAAGCCATAACGGCCAATAAAACACACATGATCTGACCTAATTTATTGCAAGGTAACTCCTGAATCAAATTTTTTGAAGGTGTATATGTCACACTGACATTGACAACCTGAGACAATTGGTTTGAAAGGGACCAAGGCATTGAGCATTAGTTTGCAATGTTTGTTAAGGGAGTAAGTTTCATTGAATTGCCATTGGGTGGAATGTGGCCGGACACATGCATTTTGACCCACAATTATGCTTCACACAAAAGATGACCCAATAGGAGTCTCGTGTAGCGAAGGAATTTTGCATATACAATTGTACCATTTAAGCGAGACGCAATGACGCATATTGAATTAGATCAATGCATAAACAATGCCCCTTTAATGACCCACTTGGCACTTGACCGCAATTGTGATTCATCAAAAGATGTACAGCATAGAAGTCTCATGTAGCGAAGGGAATTTGCATATCCACTATACCATTTCAGTGATACAGCAATTATGCATATTTAATTAGATCAATTGCTATCAAATAAAAATTGGCCCCTTTAATCGGCCACATGACACTTTGGACCCCCAATTATGATTAACCAGCAATAGATGCACGGCATAGTATTCTTTCATGCAGCGAAGGAAGGAATGTTGCATATCCGATTGTACGGTTTAGACATTACAGTAATACGCATATTTAATTAGCCCCATTTGCATACCTAAGCCGCATGTATCACACGTTTTCAAATTGCAAAAAAGATGCGAACCATGATAGGCTTCATGCAGGGGGTGAAGGAATCGGAGTTTACGTTATCAAAGTACGTTTCAACCTTATAAGCGATTACGGTGATTTTGGCATATTAATTAGCTCTGTGGCATACTTAATTTGCCCGAAATACGACCCAGGAAATCTAATCAGTTCGAGAACTATCCAGCCCGCTCCCGTCCACCAAGTTACATCATCATACGCCTAACGGAACACAGAAAAATTGTAACCAAGCCTTGCGGGAAATTTTCGTTAATTATGCAAATTAGATACTAATTAGCATATTGTACGACCAAAATCTAAAAAAATAGGTCGAGGAACTCGTGGACCCGTTTCCTTTCACCAAGTGACATCAATGTAACCCTTATGGAACTCCAGATAAATCGTACACAAATCAAGCCCATGAACAGGACGTCGCACCACCGAACAGATTGACAGACAGACAGACAGACAGACGGGACAGACAGACAGACGACAGAAAGAAAAGGGATTACAGTCTTCTGCAGAACAGAGTTCAGGCGAGACAAAAAAGTGGAAAATTAGCTTTTGAGCTAAACAAAGTTAGGATTACCAAACATTCCACAGGTATAGGTAAGAGATACAGGGTGATCCGAAGTGATGGCATGGGGGGGGCAACAACCCTTCTTCGGGAGAGATGTACCAACATGCTAGTAAGACACCAGGAATATCACAGGCCACTTGATTCTGGGTACCAGTAGATAGTAGGATAGCTATTGTCCTCTTCATTTGATACCAAAATGAGTACAACATGCTAGGAATTACGTCAGAACGACGTCTCAAAGTTAGCCATGTCAGGCAATTTTTTTTCACCCAAAAAGTAAGGAAGATAAGATGGTCACACGGTTTTTGGCTCTACTTGATGGGGACATGACTCTAGTTTTGTATTTTCAGAGTGTTTTAGGTTATAAGAATGTATTCGGAGTAAGTAAACATTGCAAAATATCAATTTTCAACCATATGATCCAGATGTTCCTACTTTCTTCAACTTCCTCCCCAATGTACTTGTTTTTGATACCAAAAATGGAAGAACGAAAACTCTAAGCTATCCTGTGGGTACCCATATTATAGGAATCGGATGTTCAGAGTAACGAAATAACGGGGTAGTGTTCAGTACCCCCTTCGGAGATTGTTACAAAAAAAAATGCTCAGTAGACGAGGGTGAAGGGAGTGGTCGTATTATAGGGGAGGAGGGGAAACAATTTAGTTTAAATTTATCCATTTTAAAAGTTGCATGTTCCCCTTTTTCATGTTGAGAGCATTTTCCATGTCCCCCTCTCCGTTACAAAAAAAATGTTTTTATAGTCCCTGCAAATCACCCCCCCCCCCCCGCATAATAATGACACCTCTTACACATCCCTGTAAAATGAATCAAGGCTTTATACTGAAAACTTCTGGCCTTCCCTGGAAAAATAGCTTCCAAGCCAATTACGCTTGAAACCTTCATTCTAACAAGGGAACATTCCAGTTCATGAAACCAGGCTTCATGTCCATGGTCATACTCTGCCCTTCTTCTGGAAAATAATTTGGATTATCTAAGCTTAATTCAAGATTTGAAGTCCTGGTTCCTTTCAAACCTTGCATATATCAAAGTTGATGCGTGGGGTAAAAGCCAAGAAAAGCCTGAAAAGCAAAGAAAAATCCAGAAAAAAAAATTAAACCTCACCTCAGGCTCACAGCTAATATCATGCTGGAAAAGCTTAACCTTTTGAACACTGACCCCCTAGTAGGTCGGTACTCCCACACTGACCCCCCTAGCCTGCGTGTTACTGTGTTAAGCACAGGTGGGGTGTTGCATACTAATGCGGTAACAAATTGACAATTTATAAAGTTAGTTTTGTAACAAAATAATTGTGTACAAATACAGGTTTCACAGGGTGAGGATTGTCATTGGATGAAACGGCGTTTCCGTAACACCTTACTGTGTTCCCGTCCAAACCCGGGGGAAGGGGCAGCATGTTGGATTTACAGCCCACGACCACGACCCACAGCGTGTACCATCCATGATACATGTGAAAGTAAACAGGATAGTTCCCCGCTTAAGCTCCATTATTCATCATCCCTCTGAGTCACGTTCAGACTCGATTAAAATTCACCATATTCGAACGGGTCACAAATGGTAATGCAGCCAAAGCATTACAAAACCTCTGGAGGATAATTATAATACGGAGGTCAAATTTACTGATTGACAGGGTCATGGGCACATCCTTGGGTTTGTACAACAAAACGCACAGGCGAAAGGAAGGCCCCAGTTAGACTGCCGCTAGGTAGATGGGCAGGACTGGTGTGGAACAGTATTACTGGGCTCGCCCGTGTTCAAAGTGTGTGAACTTGAACATAACAAGCTTGGACTAGGGTACTCGAAATGAAAGAAAGGCTGAGAAAAGCCTTGAATTCAAAATATGAAGCCATTTGATAATACAACAAGTCCAAGTTTGAACTATTTCAATTCAAAGCCAGGGAAGTTTTGGACCTGCGGTCGAAATGGATTGTAATTTATTTTTTTAATGGCCACCTTGGAAGCAGTTGTCTATGCTTCTGAAGTGAGATACAATCATCCTAAGATATAAAAAAAATATAGATAAACATAAGATATAGAAGAATATAGATAAATGACATTGATAACCTGGAATTCTTGGGACTTGGAAAAGTGGGAGGCAAGACATTGGAGGGGGTAGCCTTTCATACTCTCGTCTAATTAGGTTTTTTCATCTCTTGACCCTTTCCCGTTCACTTAGTCCCTCTTTCCTTTTCTAGTATCACTTCCCTTCTCTTATCCCTGCTGATTTCCCTCGTTATTTCTCTTTTTTGCCCTCATATTTTCTGCCATTTCCCAGGTTTTGCTTCTCCTTCCTGATTTTTAGGTGTGTGGGGAGCTTCCCAGCCCCCACTCCCACTGCCTAAGTTGTGTATATTGTTTTATTTTATTAGTGTAACACAACACGCATGTTGATTCTAATAGGAAAATACATACCATGTGGATTGGGCAGCGGCGGCGCCAGACTCTTTTTTTATGAGCGGGGGGGGAGGGGGACAAAGACAAATTTTTTGGTGGCCACAAAAAGTGAAATTTTTAGACTTTTAAACAAATTGTGTCCCCAAATCGCTATATATTTGCCAAAATTGGTGAATTTGGGCCAAATCGGCTACTTGTGCCAACAAAAATCATAATTTTCTTCTGGCGGGGGGGGGGGGGGGGGGGGGGGGAGATGGGAGATAGAACTGGGAAAGAAAATGGGGGGGGTGGGGAACGTACCACAATAAAGAGTTGACAAAGGTTCAACACAATGTTATGACATCCAATTAAGATAATTTCTTTATGTATTTGATAAGGAGAGTAGTTTGGAATTAGTAGTGGGAAAAGTTCTTCGAACTATGTTGAAATTACCATGTTAAATTTTGTGCAATTTAATTGGGGGCTAACCCCCTTAAATTAGGACATCATATACACCAAAAAATTCACCACCTGTATTTGCACATATGTAAACTTTAAATGACAATGACAATCGTATAAAGGATCCCAATAATAATTCATATTGTTTCTTTTTTTTTTTTTTTTTTTTTTTTTTAATTTTATTATTGATTATTATGACATTGTAAATGCCAGATTAAAGACACCCCTTAAGGAACAGGGAGTTGAAAAACAAAACTTTGAAAGAGAAATTTAAATACCTTATGGATGCAAGTATGTGTGATAAAAATTACAGTTAAATTTCTTGAGTATAGAAGAAATATCACAGTGCAAAAAAATTTGGGAAAATTCCATTTTGGTCATTTTGGCAAAAAACCCACAAATACATAAAATTGAGAGACCAAAAATGTGTATCTTTTTAAAAATCAGCCAGAAAGCGTAATGTCTTGCGAACGCACGTCGGGTATTACATTTTAATGAACAAATAATGAATTGAAGAAAGTTTTAAAAAAAAGTATGCCCTTATCTGCGTAATGTGGCTTTAAATTTGGTTAAAATCTGTCTTTTTCTGCCATTTTGGAGGCAGAAATAGGCTATTTTGAAGGGGGCAATTTTAACAAGGAAAGTGGGGCCGGACGACGGAGAAGTTTTTAGTGGTGCTTTGTGATAACTTTTAACTATCCTACCACCCGCAAATAATAAAAAAATGAAATTGGTGACCCTAATATGACAGCCCCCCTGCATGATCATTAAAAAATAATAACACTTATTATACAACTTATACATATAATCTAGACAGTTGAAGGAGCACTGTAGATCAGCCTCAATTCAACTACGAACCCCATCTAATATGAGATTTTGGTAGCACTGGGCACTTTGATTTTTTTTCAAACACAGACCTACAAATATTGGCTATGAATTCGGTTTCAATAGCCATTAAGGGAGGGATAAGTTGAAAAATTGTAAAAGTTTTCATCTTGATTAAATGACCTGACCCAATATTCATATGTAAAGAAGCAGCAAGTGGGAGGAGGAGAGTAGGCGGGTCGAGTTGAGACGGAGGGATCACTGAATAGGGCCGAACGTGCAGGGAGGTCGGTAAGGGTGATGCTGTGAGTGTGAGGTAAATCCGGCCACCCCCGTACCAAGGACAAACAGGATTTAAAAAACTGTGGATTTACTACTACTGATAACCAAAGTTCCATGTGGATATTTCATCCATTTCCATGTGCCGAGCTAAAACATAATTTTGTAAGTCCATAACTGTATGTATCAAATTAATATGGTCAAGCAAAAATGGGGCAACTGGCCACTTTTCACTCCCGCACACCCACCTCCAAACCAAACATCTTTTAGCCATAAGATTCTTTAGACACGAAAATTTTGACAACTTCAGAACTGGGGGTTGGGAAAAGGTTTTAGGACTCGGGCAATTCGACATCAAATTGTGGAATAAATCATGTGTCAGCTTGTTATAACAAAAATGGTTCTGTGAGTAAAGAAAACCTTCTTCGAGGGCATTCAAATTGGAAGGCATTTATACTCAAGTTTTCCAACCTTTCTCTTCTCCTCTGCTTGCTTTCCCTCTTATTTCTCTTTTTCCCCCACTTGTCTTCTTTCCAGTTTTGCCTTCTACTCCTGATTTTTAGGTGTGTGGGGAGCTTCCCCGACCCCCCCCCCACTGCTTAGTTTGTTATTATGGTGTATTTAATTAGTAACCAACACGCATGAATTCTCATAGGAAATACATACCTGTGGTGTGCAGCGGCGGGGCGCCAGACTTTTCTGAGGGGGGGGAGGGGACAAAGAAATTGTTGTTGTTGCCAAAAAAAGTGAAAATTTTGACTTTTTAACACATTTTGTCCCCCAAATCGCTGATATTGCCCAAATTGGTGAATTTTGGGCCCAAATCGGGCTATGTGCCAAAAAATAATCATAATTTTCTTCTGGCGGGGGGGGGGGGGGGGGGGGGGGCGGGGGAGATCGAACTGGGAAGAAAAAAAAATGGGGGTGGTGAACCGTACCACAATAAAGAGTTGACAAAGTTTCACACATTGTTTTGACATCACAATTAAGATAATTTCTTTATGTATTGATAAGTAGTTGGAAAAGTTTGAGGGAAGTTTCTTCGAACTATGTTTGAAATTACCATTTTAAAATTTTGTGCAATAAATGCGGGGCTAACCCCCTTAAAATAGACATTATACACCCAAAAAATCACCACCTGTTGGATTGCACATCGATTATAAATTTAACAATGACAATACAATCTATAAAGGGGATCCAACTACATAAATTCATATGTTTAATTTCTTTTTAATCCGACAGTAAATTTGAATTACATTATATGACATTGTTTTGTTAAAATTGCCTATTTAAAGACCACCCCTTAATGAACCAGGGGTTTGTTTTGAAAAACCAAAACTTTGAAAAGAAATCTAAATCACTTATGGATTTGCAAGTATTTGTGATAAAAAATTACAAAGTTAAATTTTCTTGAGTATAGAAGAAATTCACAGGCCAAAATTGGGGAAAAATTGCCATTTTTGGTCATTTTGGCACAACCCAAAAAATCATAAATTGAAAAGTGCAAAAAGTGTATCTTTTTAAAAATCAGCCAGAAGCTGTAATGTCGGGGACAGCACGTCAGGGTGGTATACATTTTAATGCAGAATACAATTGAAGTTTAAAAAGTATTGCCTTATCTGGTAATGTGGCTTTAAAATTTGGTAAAATCTGGCTTTTTCTGCCATTTTGGAGGCAGAACGAAAGCAGAATAGGCTATTTTGAAGGGGTCAATTTAACAAGGAAAGTGGGGCCGGATGAAATTGAAGTTTGTTTGTGCTTTGGTGATAACTTTTAATACCTACCACCCGAAAATAATCAAAATGAAATGGCTTGACCCTCATATGACAGCCCCTGCATGATCCTTAAAATAATAACACTTAATTATACAACTTAACATTAATTAGACAGTTGAAGGAGCACTGTAGATCAGCCTCAATCTCACTACTCACCCCATCTAATATGAGATTTTGGTAGCACTGGGCACTTGGATTTTTTTTCAACACAGACCTACAGAATATTTTGGCTGAATTCTGTTTCAATAGGCCATTTAAGGGAGATAAGTTGATAAAATTGTATAAAGTTTTCATCTTGATTAAATGACCTTGACCCAATATTCATCTGTAAAGAAGCAGCAAGTGGAGGAGGAGAGTAGGCGGGTCGAGTTGAGAACGGAGGATGCACTGAATCGGGCGAAGTGCAGGGAGGGGTAAGGGTGATTGCTGTGAGTGTGAGGTAAATCCGGCCACCCCCGTTCACAAGGACAAAAACGGATTTTAAAAAAACTTTTGGATTTACTACTACTGCTACCAAAGTTCCATGTGGATATTTCAATCCATTTCCATGTGCGAGCTAAAAACATAATTTTTGTAAGCTCCATAACTGTCTGTATCAAATTAATATTGGTCAAGCAAAATGGGGCACTTTTTCACTCCTAACATCCACACCAAAACATCTTTTAGCCTAAGATTTCTTTAGACACTAAAATTTTGACCACTTCCAGTAAACTGGGGGTTGGGACAAGGCTTTTAGGACTCGGGCAATTGACATCAAAATTTTGAAATAAACTAATGTGTCAGTTTTTCTAACAAAATGGTATGTGAGTAAGAAACCTTTCTTCGAGGCATTCAAATTGGAAGGCTTTTCTACTCAAGTTTTCCAACCTAGAGTACCAAGTGGTTTTGTATCAAAATGGTATGCAGTAACTTTTAACTTGTGAAATGGAGCAATCCCTCTTTCATCTTTTGGACTTTGAGTACTGCATATTTTGCTGATACAATTCTATAGATGCAGCTTCTCACCAGAAATACTTACCCGAAAAGAAGTACTTTGAGGCATCTTCAATGATGTCAAGACTTGTTCCTTCCCTGGATTCCTCCTCTAGTATCCTTAACATCCCCAGGTAAGTATCAGCGGCTGTTTTCTATTAAACAAATCATGTTACTCAACTTATTACTGCATATGCATGACTTTAAAAAGTACTCTATTTATCTTAATTAAATTGGATGAACATCACAACGTTTACAATAAAAACTTGAAAAATCATAAAATTAATGTCTTCTACAAGACAGCAAATCTGGACCGACTGGTTAATAAGTTTATTGGTGTTTGGTGTTATAGCATGTATATAGAGTAAATAACGTACGCAAACTTATTCTTATGCTGATACAGGGTGTCAGATTAATTCAGCAGGTTTTAGGTTTGTTTTTTTAATATGTTGCATTATTTCATATTTCACCCAGATATTTCAATTTTTAACAATTTACAAACATACCTGACAAAGTTAATATTCATGAATGCGGAAGATGTCTGGATATTGTTAATCACAAGTTTATCTTACATGAATATACATACACATATTATCTAACCAAGTGGAGACCCATAAGGTTTTCCATAAAACAATAAAAACACTCAAATAGATGCCTGAATGGCTTCAACTACTTGTAGAACTATCCTCTGTGCTTATTTTAGTAAAAGCAATTAAGATCATACTACTTTTCCCAAAGAGTAGGGTAGATCATAAAAGCTACAGGGTGAGTGTTGGAGAAGCCTCAAAGATTACTTTTGTCATTTTAGTAAAAGCACCATACTACTTTTCCCAAAGAGTAGGGTAGATCATCAAAGTTGCGGGGTGAGTGTTGGAGAAGCCTCAAAGATTACTTTTGTCATTTTAGTAAAAGCACCATTCTACTTTTCCCCCAGAGTAGGGTAGATCATAAAAGCTACAGGGTGAGTGTTGGAGAAGCCTCAAAGATTACTTTGATCATCTTAGTAAAAGCACCATACTACTTTTCCCAAAGAGTAGGGTAGATCATCAAAGTTGCGGGGTGAGTGTGGAGAAGCCTCAAAGATTACTTTTGGTCATTTTAGTAAAAGCACCATACTACTTTTCCCAAAGAGTAGGGTAGATCATCAAAGTTGCGGGGTGAGTGTTGGAGAAGCCTCAAGATTACTTTGATCATCTTAGTAAAAGCACCATTCTACTTTTCCCCCAGAGTAGGGTAGATCATAAAAGCTACAGGGTGAGTGTTGGAGAAGCCTCAAAGATTACTTTTGTCATTTTAGTAAAAGCACCATACTACTTTTCCCAAAGAGTAGGGTAGATCATCAAAGTTACAGGGTGAGTGTTGGAGAAGCCTCAAGATTACTTTTGTCATTTTAGTAAAAGCACCATACTACTTTTCCCAAAGAGTAGGGTAGATCATCAAAGTTGCGGGGTGAGTGTGGAGAAGCCTCAAAGATTACTTTTGTTTCTATGAAGAAAACAAATCTGGCAAAATCCTTTGTTTATATGATTTTGGTTGAAAATAGAAAAGCAGCCTATTTTCATTGAATTTTGAGGTTATTACATTATTGTGAGGTCAAACAGAGGTGAGAAATGTTGGTACTTATTTGGTTAACAGAAAACACCCATTGCTAAATTGAAGCAATTAACAATCAGTGGGTTTTTGTTAGCAAAATTAGGTCAAAGGCAGAATCAGAGATTTCCTGAGGATGATGCCCTCACAGATCATTTTTTTGCATATACATAATGCTTGTTCACATACTTACTGTGTGAAATAGCTAAACTCAAATTAATGCCTTCATATACAAAATCACAACTTTGTAATTAAATTCTGGATCCAGAATTTTAATAATACACATTATCCTATGGCATTGTTATACTTCACATTACGGTTTACAACATCAATACGAAAAGCCTGATTCATCTCAAACTTTGGAATTGAGCAGTTTAGGCAACTACTTTAGTTAAAGCAATTACAGCGCATTTTTGAAGGCGCCCCCATTTTCAAAATTTGATATTTTTCCGAGAATGCTCATAAATGTGTGTTCATCATAAAATAAGTGATTTTGTAATTAAAATTGGGATCCCGTATTGTACTTTACGGCAGAGCTGGAAATGCTAAGTTTATGTCCGTCAATGATGAAATAGTGCCACCTCATAGAATATGACCTCTAATTTGACTTGCATGGACCAACAAAACAACTAATTGCTGAGCGTAGACACGTAAATGGCGCTCTTTCCTGGCTATTTCATATTGGAAGGCAGTTTTCAACAGCAGTTGAATATAATCGGAGATCTCCAATATTAATTATTCTAATTACAAAATTCCTTCGTTTGCAACACATAGATATTTTTGAGCTTAACCATTCACAGGTAGAGTTTTCTAGCCAGTTACCAATGCAACCGTGTAAAAATCTCAAAATATTTGGAAAATTGGGGGCGCTCTTCAAAAAATGTGCTATTATTGCTTTCAATATCTTAAATTAATGCAAATGGATTTCAAAATTGAGTCAGCCTTTAAGTTGTGTTAATACAATATACTTTGATTAGATGAGTGTTAAGATCTCCTTTTGTGGGCATGACTTTAAAAATATTGTTTTAAAGAGTTTATTTCCAATATTTCAGCTTATTCTAATGGTGCATTTTATGCTCATTTTGAGCAAATGATTGTATTACATATTAAGTGCCCTATTAAACCAGTCTTGTCTGTATGCATGTAACTTTATAATACAGTAATTCTGTTTTTTACATAGTTTGTGCCGAGTACCCGTCAACATACCCTATTTTTGGTCTGTTTTCACCCACACTGTGAAATTGTTGTGCAGGGGTGTAACAATACCCGAGGGGAAGACTCAAAAAGTTTTCCCGATTTTTCCAGCGCCAATTTTTCAGGCACGCTGCACTCGCCGGGTAGAGACCCATATTTTTTTCCAGTCAGTTCAAACTTCTTTTGTTTAAATAAACCAGTATGTATTTATACACATATACCCCATATACGAGTACTTTCCAATCTCTCAAACCATTTCCCTCTCAATTAAGCTGCTGGTAAAAATATTACTCGACAACTGCATAAAAAATCAATGGTGTTGAGCAAATTTTAGTGCAACACTTGCAGGTTTGCATAGTCCAAATGTTTTCGCAACTGCATAGACCCATAGTTTTATATTGATGTTACTAAAAGATTCCACTAGAGCTGGAAATTTGGGACGATTTTGGTTTTAAAAGAACTTATGTATCATCATAGCTGACAGATTTGTAAACCTTGATTTTAGAGGTGCACAGCAATTATGCCAAACCTCAGTTTTAATGATTTCTCACCAAAAGATCCCTACTTTTCCTTTTAATATGTTAGTTAACTATCATAGACCTCCCTATTTTGAAGCATCCCCTTTTGCTTATAGACTATATTGGGAGTCTGGTAGGAACGATATGTCAAGATCACATTTGGATGTACCACCCCCATCCCAAAAGATCCCTACTTTTCCTTTTAATATGTAAGTTAACTATCATAGACCTCCCTATTTTGAAGCATCCCCTTTTGCTTATAGACTATATTGGGAGTCTGGTAGGAACTGATATGTCAAGATCACATTTGGATGTACCACCCCCATCCCTACCCCCCACTCCCAATGCAAAACAAGGGATGAATTTCCATTTTTTTTTTGGCACTAAATTTTCAATTAAAAACATTGATAATATTCTAATACCTGTGTTTCTGGATCAAGTTCATTTGGTTTGAGTATATCTTGGGTTATATCTGCCGATTTCTGCCACGCGAATTCAGTTGTGTGTGGAATCTCACGCACTTTGTTCACCTGAGCGAGCTCTCACCTGAAATTTCAAAAATATTGGTAATGTATATATTAGTTACAGAAGTGTGAATCTTTGAGATTTTTGTACAATGAGATTTCTGCTCAGTGGTGTCAGAACCTATGGACTAGTTGTACTTGACTGAAACAAACAAGTGCCTACAGGCAACAATAAGGCTTTTCACACTGAGCTGGTGATCGATCCACTTTTGCGATCGATCACCGTCTGTAGACTTCAACCAGCCACCAATTCATTATGATACTTTGCCAACTGACACATATCGCTGTTATGCTTCTACAAATAACAGCACACACACGCGCCCGTTCAATTTCACAACGGGAGATGCGCTATTTCTGTGCGGAAACAAAACAAGGTGACAAGTCATATCACTTAAAAGATGACCATGTGCCTCAGCATTAAAATACTCAAACACAACACTGACGGAAATGTCTCAGAAAGAAGTTTTTTGTGAAAGCAGCAGCTCATTAAGGGCAGTGTTAACCCTAGTGCTTTTGTTCTGATTTTTGCACCATTTTAAACATCAACCTGTGTTCTATCGTTACCAACAAATGTTATCCAATGCAGACAATCCTGAATTGTAATTTTTTGCCGATTTAAAACAGCTATTTGACCATTAAAGTCACAAAAACCACATGATCTTAACGGCGGGAATTTAAGCACATTACACGCCGTCAGGCGCAAGGCGCAGCATCGCATCGCGTGAATTTCTGCTGCGTAATGAAGCGCGCGTGTGTTTTAATGTACTTTTGCGCGAACGCATCTTGGAAAAACGAAAAATAATATTTGAAAATTTAAACAAAGCGCTAATTTAGACCAGATGAAATTTCAATTTTTTTTTCTGATTTCTGGAGTTGAAGACAAAAGAGGATTCAATAGTGCATAAAGATGTATTTTCATCATTTGCTCAACATACTCAATTTTGAAGTTAAAAGGTAAAGTTATTTGAGCAAGAGACAGCTTGAAATGGCGTGAAAAGTCACTTTTTTACTAAAACGCGGATTTTCTCAATGTTCAATTTTCGCAAAATTTGGCAAATTTTCAGACAAGATAACTCCAAAAATACCGAAGTAATAGGTAAGGTTTAACTTTCCTACGATAGCAATCGGTCTCCTCTAGGGAGGTTTTCTCAATTTTCATTTTTCGATTTCTAACTAAAGATATTCTCCAATATCTCAAATTTTGGAAAAGAAAGGTAAAAATCACGCTTTTTGACATTTTTCTTTATATTTCAAAAAGTAAGCTCTATTTTAAAAAAATGAAAGAACCGTCCCTAGACAAATTTGTCTTGTTTCTTAAAAAAACATAAGAAGACATGGAAATTCAAATTGTTTTTGTTATGCGGTCTGAAAATTTTGGGGCAAAATCATGTCTTTTGGTATTTTTCTCAAAATACGGAAAGTTTTACATTAATCTGATGCCATCATTGGGTTTCATCGTCCAATTTTCTTTCTAGAAATGTATACTTTTACATACAATAATCAAATATTTGCAAAGTTACAAACCAAAATAGATACTCGGAAACTCAAGGTTGACACTGCCCTTAAATCCTTCCTTTGGTAAGCTTTTACGTCGTAACTAAGGAGTTATTGTACATGTGTTTCGAGTATTCAGAAAACGGCTGCACTAGTTTTCAAAAACGGTGATCGAAAAAGTGGATTGATCACCTGCTCAGTGTGAAAAGCCTTAATGACCCTCCTTTGGCCCTAATATAACCCCTGCAAGACAACAGTCCCCTTGTTAATATGTGCCTCTGGAAAATAGGGCATCCCTCACACCTGAACACCTGATGGTGCTCCTGAAGAACTAGGGTACCTATAGGCATAATATGCAAGGGATAACTCTGCTTAAACATATTAGGTGCCCTGAATTAGAGAGGTGGCCCTAAGCTTGGTCTTGACCATGTTCCACTTAAAGGTGCTTGTTCTGATTTATGTCTATCATGTTCTCTACTTGATATGAGAGCCTGGCACTTGCATACACTCACCACCAAGTATCGTGGGAAACAAACTTGGTGGTTTTGATGGTAGAAGCAGTAATGCATATTCCAACATCCTATTCACTACTGTGCTAATATTGATGTTAATATTAAAACTGCATTATTTTCTTGATCTTTGAACAAAAATGGATTTGAATGCTGAAAATTCAGGATGACAATGAGAATAATACAGCTTATCAACTGATACAAAAAATTGATACTACTTCTTACGTCGGGGGGGCCCAAAGACAATCAGAACAAGTTAGGAGTTTATAGGGATAGTGCATTTAATTTCAATGGAATTTACCTCAGTCTTGTATGCAGTCAAATCATCAGCTTCCTCCACACTATCTGTATCATAATCACTTGTCATGTCTAACTCTTGCTCTTCATTCAAAACCATTGCAAGAGTTGTCAGTAGCCTGGTGGCTGATTGGGTATCACCTTTGCCAAGAAACAGATCCAGGGTGGAGATGGTGTCATTTTCATTCTTTAAGGATGTTATTTCTTTGTCGATGATTGTACTATCGGGTGGAAAGACCTGTTATGCAAAAAGAAAAATTCATTATGAATAGGATACTCTTTAATGACCATTTCTTGATTATGTAACTTCTGATTTGGTATATAGGTTATTATGAGATCATGCTCTTAGGGTCTCCAAATACTTGTTCTCCCACAATTTACCATTTTTTTACATTCACCACAAGAGCAAATGACATTTCAGATGCATATTATCTAATTGCAATCACATCTCTACTACAAGATGTATATCAGCATAAGCTACAGGAAAAAAAATTCTGCTTGTATCAATTATGTTGTCAATTGCCTTGTGGCAAAAGTGAATGGACAATTCTGGTGCTCTGTTAATGGTGTTTGATGGCAGGGATGATCAAGTGCCAGGGTATATGGAGTTTTCACAAATTGTTTTCTTTAACCTCCAAAGATGCCCTACTCCTTCTGTTTAGATGTGCTATCAACAGCATTTGATCAAAGTGGTTATGAAGTACCAAAAGTGTTCACTGAATGACTCAAATTTGGAGGGGCAAAGGTTGATTGGGTTTCAATAAATAATTTGCATCTCTCGCTATTGCGTCAAAAAAGGTTATAATTAAGGTACATAATTTATGCATTTACCCACTAGGCGTAACAGGCAAGCACAGGGGGCCCGACCACTCTTACCGTTAACGGTAAATTAGCTTCTCGACCTAAAACGGGGAAAAGGAAAGGAAGAAAAGAAGGAAAGGGAAGAGAAAGGGAAAGAGGGAAAGGAGAGAGAAGAAATTGAAGGAGGAGAGAAAAAGAAGGGAAGGAGAAGGAAAATTCTGGGGTGGTGTGTGCAGGCGCCCAGACCAGCATATGGCATAGTATGTAGATGTCATGTCCCTGCCATCCCCCCCCCCCCCCCCCCCCCGGGTTGAAGGTCATTTGCAGTCCTTGCGGGCCAAAGGTCATCTAAAATAATACCTGCCCCCAGGAAATTGTGTTGTGAGGCATTCTTCAGTAAATATTTTTTACCACTTCAAAAGCACTTCGTAAACAGGAAACCTTTTTTCCATGTTATTGATAACAGTTCAACTTTCAATTCGGAAAGATTCCATTTATTCAGTTAAAAAAAGTAGTAAAGCATGTGTAGGCAGTAAGAGGCTTCTTTGAATAGCTAGCTAATTATAAAAATAAAATTCAACAACTGAAAATCATCTATGAATTTATAAGTCATTAAACACAAAATTAAATCCATTATTGATACACTAGAGTAGGGAACGGCTTATTAGAAATTACAACCCCCAACAATTAGTGTACTTGTAATGTTGTCCAATCCTTCAACATTAATTTATATTCTTTTTACAGAACAATTACTTCAATGTTAGAATAATTCTGATTCCACCTGCCTGACGCCACTGTTGGGAAAGACATAATTATTTATTTTAAAAATACTTGAGAAACAATAATATACATTATTATTGCTATTGACATGACCTAATTTGAATTCCAATAATTGAACATTTATTCACACCCTACTTAACAGAGGGCAAAATTGTTGAAATCACTGAAGTGTAAGAATCTGTGCAATAATTAAAAGCACTGGCTGGAAAAATAATTTTTTCCCGGCAAGGAAGTCAAGATTTCCCGCCGGAAAAAAAAAACCCTACGCGGAGTGTTAGCGGCAAACAGGGGGGGGGGGTGTCTGAAGGTGATCTCCCCCCTCCCCCCTCAGAAGCTGAGGCTTTTTGAAAAAACTCGAGTTGCCATTGAAGCATTGGTGGTGCGCATTTTAACACTTTTTAAGCGATATGGTAAGCTCAGAATCGTTATTGATTGTGCCCAAATCGACCTTAATTTACCACATACCAAGCAAATACAAGGGAGAAGCTAAGATTACTTACAACAATATATCACGTCTGACTGTTTTGCTGAGTTGACTGGAAAATATTTGTTTTTTCAGCCGTCCCCATGTTATTTTCACACAGATAGTGATGGAAGACAGCTGTGTGTAAGACACACCATCACCCATTTTGGCTATGCAGTTGATGTCATATTTTTGCTAGATTACAGCCACGTGGGGACTAAGTTTATTTTTTAAATCCTTATTAAATTTTTATATTAAATTTACAGATTCATAAAATATGTTGTAATCTTACAAAGACACTTTTTAATTTCTTTTCGCAATTTAAAATTTTTTCAACGAAACATTTTCTAAATAAATACTCAGATCGACCGGTTGATACTGGAGCTGATACTAAAGTTGATAAACACGTGCGCTGATGACAATTGTAGACAATTTGCTACAGTGATGAGGATCGGCTTTCTTCTTGCGCTGATTTGTGGTGATTTTATCCCGAGACATAGCTATTTTCGTCTCAAGATTTTGATCAAGAAATAAACACACTGGTACTCAAGACTCATTTTCCTACTTTTATTATTCAATTAATGGTTTATTTTACGTCTCTTGTTTCCCTTGATTATTTACTATGTTTTTCCTGTTTATATCACAATTTTTCGGTTGATTATTTCCTTAGTTTTTTTTCTTTTTCCATTTTGCGTCACTAAAATTTCCCCCGAGTCGGCAGGATTTCCCGCAATCATGAGCTTCCCGTCGTGCCGGTTTTTTCCCGCCGTGATAAAAAGATAACAGCAATAATTAAAAGAGGATACAAAGTGGAAATTGGTATTACCATTTTTAAATAAGTCAGGGACAAGTGTGTACAATTCCACTCTCACTTTAATGTAAAGTGAAACAATTCTTTTAGTACTTGACTGTGAGTGTGCACCCACTCAAATAAAATGTAGTTTTTGGGCATTTAACATGAATTTGAGTCAGCCACTTGCAGCTGCTACGTAAGCACAAAATCACTTTCTCGTACACAGATAACCATACATTGTGATATTTACTATGAGCTTTCAACTCACAAAAAAAAGAGGAAAAAAGGATTAAACACCCAAAGCCCCAAGTTAGCCTACCCACCATGCTTATCCTATAATTTCCCTCCTTCCTCCACCTGGACATGCTGAATTAAATGTGGCAACGAGAGTTTATAGACAACCCTATATTGTCATAATATTTATTTCATATAGAAGTAGACACTCAATAGATCTCTTACCTGTATTTGGCTCAGAAATGTCTAAAAAGAGCTCGAAAAAATGTGACTTTTTGACCTTGCTTATTTTTCAATACAAAACATGGACTGATCTTCGTATCTGCTCCTATACGAAATTAGAATAGCACAATTTTGTACAAAGAACATTCTCAGCTTAATCCGTTCAAGATGGAGATATTTTTTGATGGAAAGCTGTACATCAGGGCAAAAATCAGAATTTCACATTTTCAGGGACGCCTGTTATTGAAATCGCTTGTTGCACTTTATATACCATATAGTTACAATGGAACATACCGTACCTGTGTGTCATAATGCTACAGTAGCTCCAATTGCATCTTTCACGTTGACTTGATGTCAACAATTACCCTCTGTGACTTAAACCCATCGAAGTGTAAACAGCGGACTTCTGCTTCAGGAGAATGGAAAAGAAGAGTATTTAGGGCACTGGTGTCTGCTCTGAAACCTCTCTGAGTGAAACTGTGGCAGCAGATTTTCTGTCCTGTACTGTGAAGATACTCATAATGAGAGGCTTTTCTTCAGAATCAAAAACATGCAGAGATATATATACAAAAGAAAAAACTAGAGTTACAACATCACGATGACAACTAAAAATATTACACATAGAATACATAATCAGAATTGGTATTGTAAGATAGTTACAGGGCTAAAAATAAGGGGACACCCCTTTTGTCTGAGAAAACCTAAAAGATTCAGTGTCTAACTGACCCATCCATCTTTGTTGCAATGCTAGATTTTTAATAAAAATTATATTCTCTCCTCTCAAGGAAATATAAAAAACAAGCAAAACTCAGAATTATGTAATGCATAGTTATATCCCTGCCGACCCCACATGACCCCTTGATGACATTTGACCCCACATGACCCTTTGATGACATTTGACCCCACATGACCCCTTGATGACATTTGACCCCCACATGGCCCCTTGATGGCATTTGACCTCATAACCCCTTGATGACATTTGAACTCCCACAGGTGTTGAGGTAGTTCCAAAGCTCCACTTAGTTTTCCAGACTAGTATGAGTAGGGTTTTGAAAAAGTAGCTGAAAAAGCTGAAATACAGCATAAAGCTGGGTGCAGAGGTCAAAATCAGGCTGAAAAAGAAAGAAAAAGCTAAATTTTTGACTTTTTGAAAGCATAAAAATCTGAAATCAGCTGAAATGCTGAACTCTCACAGCCTGGTTTTCAAAGATAACAAAAAAGCTGCTCAGATTGTAAAATGCACCTTTGATAAAGGTTATAGATTTTGAATTATACTTCAAAAACCTACCTGTAGCAATAACAAATTTAAAAAAAAAACAGTGCATCAAAATACAAAGTATCATGATTTGAAATATGATTTGAAATATGATTCAAATAATGATAAAATTTAGAAGATTCCAAGATGAATTTTTACCTTGACATTCTATGACAAATTCTGTCTGTAAAGCAACTCCATTCACTGGCTGTATGATGCAATCTCCTGCAATGGGAGTTCCTCCAATGATAAATTCCTTCTGGGAATAACCATATGACCTGGATCTAGTCCAATCTCCTCTCACTGATACTGATAACACTCTGTTGGCTTTGTCAGTAAACAGTGGCGACTCTACTACAAGGTACCTGCTATGGTGACCTGCAATATCATAAGACCAAAACAAAAAATTGTAAGATCGGTCATTCAGGATTTCTTTTTTTCAAAAACCATGTTCCCACATGTGATAAAAACAAGTAGATAGGTATATGCAGTGCCATTTAACTACAATTATGCTAAAATGGTGAAGAAGTCTCTATAAAAGCATTTTTCTCAGTTTTGCAGCATCAATTACTATCCCCGAAGTCAGTCTTTACAAAAGATTAATATTTTCTAAATTAGGGTTGGTATTTTATATGGTTTATTATACTCGATGAAACAAAACAAAATGAAACAGGCTCAGTGCACCCATTGGATTACACGCTTTATTCCTTTATTATACATTTTTTTACTCTGACGGAATTAAGTGTGTAATCCAATGGGTGCACTGAGCCTGTTTTGTTTCATCAAATATAATAAGCCATTTTGTACAGTAAAAATTTTGGTCTGTCAGTCACAGATATCCAAACAATTTTGTTTAGTTTTGTAATGCCAGTATCCTCTTGTAGGTAGCAAATGGAACATGTCCCAGTAAGTATCACAATGGATACTTTTGGGTACCCTCATATGTGTAGCAAATAATTGGTACCAAAACCTATCCCGTTAAGTGAGTGAGTATAAGTAACGACAACTCAACACTATTGTGTCTATCGAGTCTAGATAGGTCAATATAACATTGAAACAAAAAAAAAAACCTTTATAACATCACCCTTTAGACACTTCTAATAACTCATTTTATAAAAAGTTAAAAATATTGACCAATCAGCCACTTTCAGGAATTCTCACCTGAATATGCCTTATATACTACCCGAATAGTCCAGGCACTGTGTCAATACTTTTTTCTTTTGTTATGGGCATTGTGCTTCCTTTCCAACTTTAGTAACCTATTTTGGCTACTGTATTTGTGAAACGAAACTAAATGGCCATGGTTTACAAACGCTTGGGATTCCGTCATGCATACATAATGTTCATAACATAATAAAAGCGGTAATCCAATGGGCGTCATTTCGTACGCAAATACAGTAATCCCACTATTTTGCTCAAAATGGCCGAACTGATTTACCATCCAAATTGTAATATGTGTGTTGGTGATATTCTCAGTGGTAAGAAGAAAAACATGAAAATCGGACCATGATTGAGTTACACCCACCTGCTAAGGGTTTTAGAGCAAATATATTAGAGTTTTTCACAACTGACCCAAAGAGCTTCTAAGAAAGGCCTTCACATTCAGCCAGCAAATTCTTGTAACCTTTGCCACCATCTAACACATACATAACTGCTCTCTCCTCAAATTAACACACATATTGGCCTCTAATTGTATATAATTGTGAAGAGACAATCTGATTTTACCAGCCATAGAACTTTAAAAGATAACATGACCTCCAATTTCAAACTCAAGGACAACCATGTCCTTGAATCTCCTCAAAGAAGAATTTCATGAAATAAATAAGCTCTTAAAGTTTTTCTTTGAGAAGCTTTTATATCTTAACTAAGGGTTATGCCATACATCCCAGCCTTTTAGAAAACGTTCTTAAAACACAGTGTCACATATTTGATGATTCTTTTGGTTAGTGTGAAAAGCTCTATTAACCCATCTTTTTAAGATTCCTTTAGATTAAACCTGTACAGAAAATACAGAACAAAACCTCTACTTGGAAAATTGTTACTATGCCCTTGGCTCCCGCTGTTTCATTGGGGGTGTTTCCATAAGGTGACAACCTTTTCTGACATACTTTTCCTGACACCCTATGAATTCGTAAACCTAACGGAATAAGCCACATAACCGTGTGGTTTATTCCTATTTTTTTTAGATTAAGGATTTCCGAAATCATCGGGTTTCATTAAAAGTATAGGTCAGAAAAGGGTGTCACCTTAAGGACCACCCTTTCAGCCCCGCTTTGAATCAATCAGGAGATTTTCCAAAATGCCAAACCTTTATTCAGCACTTGAGATGCAACCTACCTATGATGTTATCTTATAGCCTGGTGCTGACTGAAGCTCTAGACCACTGCTATATTTGACAGACCATTCATATCTAATCACTGTACATGTCTACAGTGACGCAGTCACGGTCAAATCTAAACTTTTTGAGGATTTCTCATCACCTTCTCCTTGCAATTTCTCACACACCTATACAGAATGACACATTTGTGTCGATGATTCTGTACCTTACAGGACTTGATCCTGTAAATTGTATCAAGTTAGTCCCAACGAATGTGGTTTACAAGAGTCACAATATAGCTGATTACAGGGAGATGTTCTGTATGTTTCATCTTTATATAGTAAAAAAAAACCCTTGGCCCAATACCCCATCTGTAAAGTTTCACATTGATCTTCAATACATTTTGATATGAGAGCTAAAATGTGAATGTTATAAGCCCTATAAAATACTCATGTACCATTAAATACCATGGTATATATGACTGAATATAATTTCGTTCATTTATTACATTTTTGTATCTTAGCATTATCATGAATATATCTTAACACCATGAAAGTTCACATCACAAAATGCCAAACTTAAGGATAAATACACTAGACTGACTGGAACAAAATGGTCCTCCTCCCATTTTTCGCAAATTTGTTGCAAGATGCTGAGTTGGCTTAGGACACCAGCAGCGACATTTTAGAAGTAAAACATGGCTAACACTTTAAAGCGGCAATTTAAAAAAAGGTTAAAAAACAGGAAAATTAAAAAAAATCAAACCATTAATCGGCACTCCATCATCGACCCCTGGTGAAATTTAAAGAAGTCTTCGTCTCGTATTATACTATGTCTAGAAATAAACAAATTTTTTCATAGATGAACGCATAGGCTACTAAAATGTCACTTCCCGTTGCCGCGGCAGGTGAAAATCACTTTAGTTCTGGAATTTCCCTTCAAAGCTTATCACACTCACCCCTGGTTTTAATTATCCCCAATTATTTAGAAAATCGGTGGTTCACAGTTATACTGATTTCACTTTAGTACTACTACATGTGAATGAAACCATGTTTTGAGGTTATTATAGGTATTTTTTAAAGCATGTCCATATGGATCTTTGATATTGGTCGACCAAAAAGATACTATTTTGTCAAAACTACCAACCCAAATTCTTTAAGACAAACCTATTTCAGAGGGGTATAATTAAAAAAATAGTAGCTGTTCTTCACACCCATACTTTTAAAAATTTCCATATAAATTCTGGGCCTGGAGACAAGGCTATTAATCTTCGCCATGGCCCTTTAACCACTCTTTTTGGGCATCCCTCAAAATAGATTGAGATTTGATGGCTTGGGACAGGTAAGAATTTCCACCTTACTGCTACCAAACATTAGTGCAGTGGGAACATTGTGAAAACTAATCATTGCAAATACCAAAGTAGGCGTTTATCCAAATTTCAAAGACCATGTGGAAGCAGATTTAGATTTACAATCAATAGGTGCTAATTTGTTAATGTGTAAATGGTACTCATTGTTAACAATACTAGTCCAAGATATATTAGGATGCATGACACTACAACCCACACCACAAAATTGCATATACTAAATGTTAAACTTGAAAAAGTAATTTGTGCGAATAAAACCAGGGATAGATGCAAGCCCTTTTGTGCAATACAAGGGTAGATTGTAACTAATGCTCCCATTAGGATACTACTGTTATGATTATAATTAACAGTGGCAAAAAACTGAAAATAGGAAAATCACTTCAAATACTGAATATTTCTCAGGGCAATTTGAATTTACACTGCACTAAGAAACAGGTGAAATATCAAGTTGGAAAACAAATGATGTTATGACAACTACTTAAATGCTCTAAACTGCCTGAGCCTCATAGACTAGATACTTCTATACAAGGATCAGATTTCAGCTAACACATACTTTATGCAATTAAGCAAATTGGAATAATTAACTGGAGGTGAATTAAAAAATATGCAAACATACAAATACTTATGTAAAGCGTGAGGGTTCCCCAGGTAGACACAAACAACTTCTTGACTAACAACAACTGATTGCTGCCTTCCTTGCTGACTCCAGCAGCAAATATGTACAGCATCATGTGTGTTAGATTCCAGTGGCATGATAAATACAGCTACAGACATGGCTCGCACAGCTGGGCCATCCACCATAACACTGTCATCTATCAAAGGTAAACAATATGTTACATTAATGGCAGAAATGAGTATTTTAAAATCAGTAATCAGTAAAAAAAATAAAAAAAATAAAAAAAATAATGGTTTTTTTTTTAACTTCTTTTTTTTTAAAAGAAAATATTTTGTTTTTTGAAAAATTTTAGTGTCTTTGTTCTTTGAACATTCATTTTCAATGTTTCAGGCAATGGACACATGTATGAGTGCAAGTTCAAGACCAAATTTCCTAACAAAACTAATGTTGCCATATTAAAAGGTGCATTTCATGATCCATCCAATTCTGTTTTATAATGTCCACTAGATATCCTGAGAAAAGCTAATTCATGAAAAAAAAAAAAAAAAAAAAAAAAAAAAAATTTGAGTTGATTCCAATATTGCAGTTTTGGTGTTATAAGCGATTGCTTATTCCCATGGTCCCATAGGCTACTATGCCGTAATTTTGTCCATTACAGACAGAAAGTACAAAAATTGCAAATTTTTACAGATACGACCAAATGTGCACGTAATATTTGGTCACAGGGAATTAACTTAAGATAACAGTCAGAAGAATAGAACTTTTTTAGTAGTCGGGGACGAGGTTGTGGATCATGAGCATACCCTTTAACACTTAACTGCATTAGGGGTTAGAATTCTGTAAGTGCTTAAGGAGGGCTTCCTAGGGACATCAACAATAAAGAAATAAAAAATTATTAAACAATTTTGTTCCGTAATTATACGTCAAAACGAGTGAAAAAGACCACCAATTAGTTTCGGAATTTTCTAGAATTGACTCACATGACCTGTGCTGATTGCTTTATTGGTTAAAACATGAACTACATTAAACCATATAAGCATAAATAATATCTCTTGCCTTTAATTTTAGGGTTATTGTTGTTAATGTAATTTACCCTAGGTTTCTACAGTGAACTGATGTATGATGAATAGAAAATACTAGGGGGTGTCAACAAGTTTTAAACATCACCAAGAAGGGAAGGAGCTATATCGATGAAATTTTGTCTGATTCTCCTTATGTCATTATGGTGCAAAAATGGTCTTCATAAGTATCTTTTACTTTCTTTAAGGCGGCCATAGATGCTCAGTACACATGCCAACCCCCCAACACATATCCTGCACTGATGCGAGAAAATTGAGACACACAGCATGATTAAGTTCTCATGCATTTGAAGGGTTACAGTGCCCAGCAAATCTATGATGAAATGAAGGCTGTGTATGGTGATGATTGCCTGGAGTCATTAGAGCACTGTTACATTGGAAAATTAATTTCCAAACTGGCCACATGTCCCTTACAGATAAGCACGAAGTGGACACCCATCACTTAAGATGATGCCGCTACAGTGAAGAAAGTAGCGGGATCTTGTCGTGGAGGACCGATGCGAAACTCTCAACAATGCTCATTATCATGCATGAAACTGATCTCAATTATGAGCCATGTGTGGAATATATTCACAAACCAACTGAACATGTCTATAGGTTTGTGTGTCAGCCCACGGTGTG
The DNA here is from genome assembly GCA_023653785.1 of Ophioderma brevispina. Taxonomy (NCBI): domain Eukaryota; kingdom Metazoa; phylum Echinodermata; class Ophiuroidea; order Amphilepidida; family Ophiodermatidae; genus Ophioderma; species Ophioderma brevispina. Next base: position 31,318 of record JAMKCH010003268.1, read on the forward strand.
CGTCTGAACAGCTGACTCCCCCCTGAGACTGCGGTATGGAAGTAAGGCAATGTGGTTATGAAATCTTGCCACACCTGCCATTCTTTCCTGATCTGGCTCCAAAGGCCAATTTCATCTTGCTCACACAGAGATGAAAACTCCACGGCAGGGTAGGCCGTTTGATGACACTGATGAAGTCATTAAAGAGGTGGAGCAGTGGTTTTCAAGGCAATCTTAGGACTTCTACAATGGTGGCATGTGCAGCAGTGGCGGATCCAGAATCAAAAAAGCAGGGGCACAAGGAAGAGTTAAATACTGCGAGTTATCGGCAAACAGATTTATTCATGCAGAACCCTTTATTGAAGCAGGATTATTGTTGTATCAATTGGACCAGTATACGAAATTCCTAGCCACAATACATGTGTAAAGAGTTACGTGAACCAGTTCAATGCATTGTTGATAACACACAATTTTTAACTCTATTTTGTGCCCCTGCTTTTCCAATTCTGGATCCGCCACTGATGTGCAGTGTCAGGCAACGATGGGAGAAATGTGTGACTCCGGATGGCAACTATCTGGAGAAGTCTTAAAGACTCTGAGATCTTTGGAATCTGAAGATCTCTAAAATGGCAGTCTGTAGACAGTCAGTTTAAAGTGGGAGAAATGTGTGACTTTGCTCAGTGACTATGTAAAGATGCCTTAATTATCACATAATAAAATTACATTCCTGGCTCTATCCCTTCTGGGTGATGTCTAAAACTTTTGATACTCCCTCGTATTATGGCACCAATGGCCTACTATACTTTCCAAGAATTTTCTTACTGTTTACTTACTTAGTTTATATCACTAGATGTGTGCAATATGAATTCAAATTTGATGATATTTGAGTAATCAATGAAGATACACTTCTAATTTTTGTCAAGATTTGATGATTACATGTTAAACCAAAGGAAATGACCTCTCCACCACTGTAGCCAATCTGAAGGCCTATCAAATCCATGTATTTTCCACTTATAAAGACAATATGATTATTTAACTGGGTAAAAACCTGTTTCAAGCATATTGAGAAACTGGTCAATTAGTTGTTCAACTTGTCTTTGTTGTTCCATTACTGGTAAGGGAAAGTCCCAGTGAAGCATTGTTTTCAGCATGGTAACACATGATAGAATTCATACTTACCATTTGCACTATATCCAGGCTCAAATGCAAAGGATCCATTTTGGTGAAGCTTGCAGTACCATTCAAACTGTAGGCCATGAAGCTTGTACAAATCTTCTGCTTGGTTGGCATGCACAAAATGTTCCTCCATGATTGGTGCATCTGGATCATGTGATGTGGAGGCATTCAAGACAAGAGTTGCATTTTCTTGAACTGTCACTGAAAGACCACCGGCAATGCTAACGATGAGAGGGGAAGGTACGACTTTTACATATGTCTGATTCTTATTGGAGACTTTGCTATCATTGTCCATTATGACTGTTAATTGAAACAGGTAAGTAGCATAATTCAAGCTTCTACGAGGTATCGCAAGATTAGACTCTCCAGTCTCAACTCCATTGGGAAGTTTGTACTGAAACAGGTCATTTGAAGGAAGAGGTTCCCCTTTGTGAAAAGCAACAACAAATGCATCCCAATGGAATGAAGCAGTGTATGTACTGGAGCAGTTGAGAGTTACATCTGATACTAAAGAGATTTCATGGCTCTTTTTAACCTGCCATGGATTGGATGCATTTTTGCTACCACCATATATTAAGATGTAAGGCAACTGGCATGGTTCTTTAGTAATATGAACTGTTGTGCTTGTACTGAGAGAAGAAGCAAAGTTGTGACCTTCCAGTTCTATCACATATTCCCCTGGTACATCAAATTTCAAACTATGAAGTGTAACAGCATGGGTGTATGGATCAAATGGGAGATATATATTGGGATCTTTAATACGCAGAGCTTCAGCAACACGTTCTCTACCAAATGCTGGGTTTTCAATGATGTAAGTATGATTGAAAGTACGACTGAATGTATGAGTACCTTCCTTGATATTTAAGGTATAGGTTGGTGATGATCCTACTTGTGCTGCAAATAGAATGACAGTAACTGGTGTGTTCATTGGTGTTGCTCCACTGTGAGCTGCCAAAAGACCAATAACACTTTCTTGCAAAACCACTGAAGTATAGGCATCTGTAATACCGAACACATTACTTGCTAAAAGCCTGGCTTCAAAGCTCCTGGCCCGATAATAACGGTAATCTATATGTCGACGATGGTTGATGACACTACACCACCATCGCCAAGTCTCCACAAGTAGCGACTTCCTGTTCCAAGATCAAGGTGGGCTTCAAAGTGGACAGGATATTCTATAGGGTAATAGTTAAGTAACGGACCACCTCCTGGTTCGCCATGAGTAACTCCAGGTCTTTGTGAGTTGTGGGTGATAATAGATAAATTCACCATGGGTACCTGAGTTTCAACCACTTTAGTGAGCACTTGCTTACTCACTAGGTTGTATACGGTAAATTGAAAAGTATATGTGCCAGGGGTGTATGCATGATCCAGTGTTAAAATGTTAAGTTTGGTTCCACTCATATAAGTTTCTGTGAAATTGCTATCACAAAATGGATTGACATATGTAATACCATCACAGCCATCGGTATTTAGGAGGTCATTGTAAGCTCGAAATAGAGCAACTCTTTCTAAGCTATCTAAAGGCAATACGAGTGGTTGTTCATGGTCTACATCTCCAAAGTAGATCTCTACAGTCCCATTGGTTGGAAGAACTTGTATTGAAGTATCCCAAAAGCAGTAGAAATGGATAAGGCCATCTGGATATACAACAGGGCTGTCAGTATCAAAACTAAATCCTTTTACCGAGTCTTCTACAGCAACAAGAACAGGCGTATGTGTTACACTACCAAGTTCATTATAGGCTACCACAAACACTGCGTACAATCCCAGTTCAGTGTAGAGATGCTGTTTTTTATCCATGATTTCTGTGTTATTACTGTTTGCCTTGGTATCAACAACATAGTTGGTGCCAAAGTACAACGAAAAAGTTGAACCACTGGGTACCGTTGGTTATTTCAGCATAGAAAGTTACAATGGACCCAATGGCAACAAAGGGCTGATCTGCCCAAACTTTCAAACCTGTTATCTGAGCCTCAATGTAAATCATTTGCTGCAGTATCAAAACTGGAGGCACCATGTTCCATGCTGTAATGAAAACCTCTATCCACCCAGATTGGTTCACGTATGGCCCCGGAACAATCACAAAGCCTTCAAGATCATTCATTATCACAGGGAACTCATACCCTGAGTAGTTCAGCATAGCTTCCACGTCTGTTCCAGCTAGCAGTGATATATTAAACATCAAATCTGTGTGGTATTGGCCTACAAACCCACTTGTCAGGTTAAGTCCATCAGGTGGTATTTGAATAGTAACCTCTGCTGATGTATATACTGGTGGATGATAAAAGTTATCACATGTGAGCCACACTTCATAGGTTCCAATTTCTGAGTAGGTGTGGATAACAGGGCTATACACCATGGAAACATCTGTCAAGCGAGTCTTATTATCTCCAAATGACCAAGTGCAGTTGAATCTATTACCTCTGTAGCGGTACATCATGAAGACTGTTGGTTCTCCAAGAAGAGTAGCTTCTGCAACATCAATTTCAAGTCCTCTGATGACATGCGGAATTGGTGGTAAAAGAACTAAGTAGGTCTCATTGGCCACTACCTGTGCATTACTTAAATGATTACTTGCCATTACGGTGACCATATGGGGACCTAGCTCAATAAACATATGCTTGCAATACTGTCTGGTGGTCGTAATTGGCAAAGAACCATCATGAAAATCACAAGTATACTTCACGTTGGTTCCTTGTTCAATCTCAATGATAATATACGAAGACCTGTCTGTGTGAGTGGTGCTATTGCCACGTATGAATGCTTTCAAACCCACTATAGGGAATTCAACATGAGCAATATCCCTTAGATCACTGATTTGAGCATTTTTTCCTGCTGTCAAGGTGATGTTGTAGCGAACCAGTCACCAGAAATGTACTCCAGTGAAACCATGTTGCCCATTTTCTGATTGAGAAGGATTTCTGTTCTAGTGTGTATCACTGTTATAAAGTAAACAAGATATTGGTGTTCAATTCAAGTCTGTCCAGTGTCAAATAGCTCAGAAAATTAACCTAGTCATAAAAAAATGTTGCCAAATGTGTCCACTTTTTTGGGCAAATCCACCCTCTCTCCCCCAAACCAATGTTGATCAATTATGTGCCAGCAGTCTGGCCAGGTCCCCAACATTGATTTATGGGGGTGGGAGATATGGTAAAGGGAAAGACCTCTGCTTCTATTGAACCATATTTTCCCCATTTCTGATCTCGCTGTGAACACAAGGGAGTGTTGCAATACATTGTTCATGTTTCTATCAGCTATCCAGTAGAACCCTTAGCAACATGGAAATCCACAATTTTGCAGTCCATCCCAAATTTGGGGTTAGATAAAGCATTAGATATATTTTTCATGATTGGGTATACGGGATGATTTCTTTGGAATAGAGGCCACAGAATGTAATTCTTAATGAAGGGAACCATAATTTTAATGTTCAATTATATAATTTGTGTACCAGCACAATTCAAACATTGGACGGGTCCTGAACACCATTTTATTGAATCCAATATAATAATTTAAAAAAACAAAAAAACATTAAAAGTCAACTAGCTGTTGGCTTTATGACATTCAAACTTCTCCTTCTCAAATTATTTTATTTTTTTTGTAAAATTTACATTTAAAAAAGAAATGTTTTTTCAAAAAAATATGGTTTCATTTCATGGGGCTATGCACAACTTGAACTTGGGCCTTTCATCACTACTCATATCCATATCCATAATATAATAAAACCATCAATCATTCTTTTTTCGTTAATGCAAAATGGCCATTTGTCTCCAAATTGTTAGCGTTAGTCCTATCAACCATGTTTGTACTGTTCTTTGTGAAAAACAGACCGTGAGCATTTTAAAGCGGTCTTTAAGATGCTATTTTATGACTTGAGTAAACAAGCATAAAATCAATCATTCTTACAAATACGCTTGTTTACGCTTGCCACTTACAGGTCTTAATTCCACCCATTATCCAATACAAGAGTAAAAAAATGGACTTCGAAGGAAAAATAGGGGGTGAATTTGATTTACAAAATTCGCTGATAGTGGCTTTAAAACAGTCAGTCCACGCCCCTCCCCAGGAATAAGATAGTTGGTCTCCATGTTATCTTGACAAGGATGATAAAAGTATTTAACCAAAGTCCACAGTATAAATAACAGCTAACCATACTCAATCTGCCATCTGATAAGTGTGGGGTGTAAGGCACCACTGGTTGACCTCATACAGCATCGACTCCTTCAATGGTTTCTTGTACAAATAGTTCCTGTGTGCTTGGAATACACCACACCAGATTCTCAGCATTAGGACCCTGTACATCCCTATAGTAGACGAAACTTGGTTATATACATACTATGTATCCCCCCAAAACCCATTGTGACAAAAAGTGAATAGCTTACAGCAAATTGCCTCCTCTTTTTTCTTCTCACCAGTGGAACTATCATAGCATCATGCAAAAAAAATGACCATTGATCACCTTATAAATCTCTGAATTGTACGCTACAGCACATTGTTCAGGGAGGTTTTGTGAAGAAAATATACTTGTGCAACTAAAACTAATGACAAAGCCTGTATGTTCATACTGTCTTTTAAAACAAATGGTATAAGTGGCCAATGAAGTACACTGCATTAAAGACACTATCAGTGATTTGATAAATCAGGTAAACAAAAAAATCATCAAAAATCAGATTTTTGCATGTCTGGAACTGGTATTAGTATTCTAATATACCCTGCAAGTGATACGGCCAAACGCAGCCTAATAAAGACAAAATCGGTTATTTTAGTCATAATTGTCCGAACGGACACTTTCTACAACACGTAATTGAATGGAGATTCGTATCTTTGAACACTGCCGTTTTCTTCCTTTTCTTTTAATTCTTCAGTTGGAAAAATGAACTTATGAGAATTCTACAGACTTATCCTTCACGTTTAAACAATTCCTGCAAATTTCAAATCTGTCGGATAAATCACTGATAGTGTCTTTAAGATGGGAGCATCCACATACCTGCATTTGTGTACACATACTGATGTGTAAAGTCCATCGTGGTGTATCGTAATCCATCATTGTAGTCCCATTTGAATAAAACACTGTGTGTTCCTCCTACGAATGGTGGTACCTGGAAGTTAAAGATTTCACCTGTGTTGGGATAAAGAAAGAACACAAAACATGCATGTATTAGATCTTACTTCTTTATTTCTTCTGATGAGGCTAAAACTCAGTGGTGGTACCAGGGTCAAAATTTTGGAGTGCAAAAGGGGGAAATAATAATCTTAGAGGGGCAAGGTGAAGTGAATAAAATTTCATAATGGTCATAAGGACCATTGAATAGTGCATCAACATCACACTTTGTTATTCAGTATGCACTGCCATTAAGTGGGATCATTTTTATTCATGTTTCTGATAGCAAATTAATGCAATGCTATTATGTGAGATCGCCTACTAAAAAGAAATTGAAAACTAAGTCATGTTTTATAATAGCAATATGTAAGGGGTATACATTCCATGCTTTTGATCAACATTATGAGCTACTATGGAATCATTTTTTTAAACATATTTCCCTACTGTGGCAACATGGTCCTCTTTGATGTGACACATCAATTTGTAGCTTGTAAAAAGAAAGACGATTAAAGACACTATCAGTGATTCACTCGAAAGAGTCAAAATATTTAAAATTTGCTGGAATGACTCTAACAGTGACGCAGTGTGTGAATTGATAGAAAGGAAGAAAACAGCAGTGCTCAAAGATATGAATCTTCATTCAATTACGTGTTGCAGTAAGTGTCCGTATGAAGAGTAATGACTAAAACATCTGATATTGTCCTTATTAGGTTGCGTTCAGACTTTATACATGTAGGGTATGTTAAGATACCTACACTTGTTACAAAAAAAATCATATTTTTGATTAATTTTTCGAATTTTTGATTTAGCAAATCACTGATAGTACCTTTAAATACAAATTTCTCTCAATTTGCACTTGATCAGAACACCTATTATGGCCTCCTAAACTATGTTTTGAACTTGCCTGCTTTCGTGATCGTCCCCATAGAAAAGCATGCTTTAATTTTCTGTCGTGTATGACAGAAAATGCAAAATCATCATCTTGATGATCTTATAACATAACATAACAACAGCATATTCAGCTTATTCACTTCAGGTATTACCTAATACATTGGTAAGCATTCCAAATATGAAAAAAAAGTTAAAAATTGGGGCGCTTCTTTCTGGAAGTGTCCTTGTGTCTCTTTAATTCAGCAGCACGTCTCTCAGCCTTTCTGACATTCAAAATTGGATGTGGAGGAGTACTTTAGATTTTATATCAGACTTTGATACAAGTTTTAAAGAGACACAAGGGAATTACTTGAAAAACATGCCCCTATTTTATTTTATTTTTTGAAACTGAGTTTTTTCTGCATATTTAGAATGTTTATCAATGTACTAGGTAATACCTGAAGTGAATTAAATCACACCTGAAGTGAATTAGCCAAAGACCATTTTAACAGATGCGCTAGTATTTTCTGTCATGCACAACAGAAGATCCAAGCAAGATTTTTCATTTGACTATTAAGAGAGCAGGCAAGTTCAAAATTTAGAACAAACAAGAAAACTTTCTTTTCTACTTGTTTGTCCAATACACCTTTGGTTGTAGAACACCTTTCAAGAACCAAACAAGTTCAAGTTAAAAAAAATTTGTATCATCAGAAAATCTTATTGTGTCCCTTTAAAGAAATATTTTATATCTATGATGATTTTCTTTGGAAGAACTATAGTAACAATATGTTCCTCCTTTATTGCATTTCAGATGTATAGACCTTGTTTTCTAATGAAAAGAGGGTAATTATCTGCAATTTCAATAACCAAATGAATTATCATGACACAACCACACAGATTTGCTCAAAATCCAGGGTTGTGATTTGAGCTTCAATTTGCTTTGTCCAGTACAGTTCCATGTTTGAATAGGGTTTTGTGGCAATTGATTCTTTTCACTGCAAATTGACCAACTGTCAATATTTACTTCAACAGCCTTTCATAATTCATGACAGTTAAGAAAACTCTTAGAGTAGTTTACACAATCATCTTTTTAAGCTAACTCCTGTGCAAAAAAAAAACACTATTGCATCTTTGTTTTTTTGCAAACATAATTCATTGAATTAAAGACCAACCCGGGGGGCCACTTGTATTCAAAGGTGGATATAATGCATGAACACAGACTTTCAAAATGCACCCTAAACATGTATTTTCACCGACCAAAAAAACAAGCTAAAACATATCCTAAACAAGTATTTTTATCTGTTTATGATACCCTCAAAAAGTACGCAGTGCATTGAATCGTAAATATACCCTTTATTATCTTGCTTTGCTTTACTTCTCACGTTCCGATTACCAATATTTTGAATGATTTTGATCCTGCTTAATGAGATTATAAACATGACAATTCACGGGTTAAGAAAAAAACATAACCTTTTGTCCATATGTTGCTGTTTTTGGACACCCTAAAACGATGTACGCGCGTACTAGCCTGTTGGAAAAAAAACACCCTTATTACGTGTTTTCTGGTTTATGCATCATATACACCTGTGATACAAGTGCCCCCCCCCCCCCGGGCAGACCAACTTTTACGAACTGAGTACAGCTAGCTTAGCAGGTTTGGCTGGGGTTTTTCACAGATAATCTGTTATTTACAGATCAATGAAAAAAAACCTTAACCCTGAAAGGTGGCCAGTTAATGCTAGGTTTTGCGTCACCCTCCTGCTTGGGATGATTTTCTGATCAGTTTCAATGTACATGATACTAAACATAGAGTTGAATAAAACAGAGAACAGAAAATAGTTGTCTAGAGATGTTCACTAAAAGTCTATTCAAACACCATCATATTTTTTTTTTCACCAGCTTCACTTTGCTGGTTGATTTAATGCCTCCAAAATATGAAGGAAGGAACACCATATGTCTCACTCTCACTCTCTTTCCCTCTTTTCCTTCCTCCCTTTTCTTATTTCATTTTCCTAGTAAGTCAAGCTGAATTTCCCTGTCAGTGTTGTCTGGGCGAAATGCTTCCCTGCTCCACCCTGTCTGTTATGGTACTACAAAATGTATCAGTGGGGCGATTTATTTTTTGTGCAAGAGTATAATTAAAAGGAAGCTTATACTTAGCCAAACATATCTTGAGCAAGATACTAAATAACTACTTGTTTTAATAAAGAAGTTTTAATTAAGAAAAGTGCAAGGACAATCCTGGCAAACATTGTGGGTGAATTTTGTTTTCTTGCCTTTGTGAATGAATACACTGTGTTGTTGTTACATATCATGAATATTATAGATATATAGAATAAAATGTTTTATCTCAAAGTGTTTTTGTTGATGAAATTATATTTTTATTGACTAAATTAACAATTAAACATCTTGACCTAATGAAAAAGCAGCATTTGTAAATGTGATTTATTTGATGTAGCAATTATCAAAAGAACAGCAAATTATAATGTTTAGGCTGGTATATTGGACATTTAATGTATATCCACCGTATTATTTTGGATAAAAAGCATTAGCAAAAAATGCAAACTAAAAACACTGACTGTGATTCCATAGTTCATCAAATCTATTTAATTAAATAAAGTACTGATGTAACTGCATTACAAAGTTGTTTGTAGAGGGTATTATTATGTCACCATTTTAAGAAAATAGGTAATTAGGTAAATTTTGATAAATACAGGTAAATAACTGTTAGCTTTAGTTATTGAACAATCAGGGAATAACTAATAGTAATACTGGATTCAACAGTATTGCCATGGCCCAAAATTGTTACCAAGGAGAGATCCTAAAAAAAACCTGATTAGACAAATTAGTTCATTTTAATGTAACCCCTTCAGTTATCATGCACATTTTAAGTAAAAAAAAAGTTGAACCCCAAAACAAAGAAGTATATTGCCTGATATGGCAGTTTATCATGCAGTAGACATGAATACTGTAATTTCATTGGATGATAGTCCTTTGAGATATTTTCGTATTACTTAACTTTGTATTGCTTTTGAGAAATATGTCTCATATTACTCGGTGTTTATACCAGAGCTAACTCTATAGCTTCCATTGGTATGCAAAGTATAGCACCTGCATTCATTTTTAGAGCGTGTAAGAGGCTGTAATTGCATCTCTGAATGGATATTGATTCTCTAAGGGTAGGTGGAACTTCCACGGGACTTTGCTACTCACACAATGCCAGCAGATTCAAAGAAATTTACATTAAAGAGCAGACAACTTTTGGATCGATTTGTGAATCATTCATGCGAGGAAACAATTCCATCAAATACTAAGCATGCAAATGAGAAGGCTGGTCATATGTTCTGTGCTTACTTGGTGAAGTTTGAGGATGGATGCGGCTGAATCAACTTCAAGAATTTTTATGGAGCCAGAACTAAAAGGGGCTCTCGAAGGGTTTTGGCTGAGTGCATGCAACATAACACGCGAGAAATACTGAGTCAGCTCACTTAATAAATGCCAACATGGATTATGCCGATATCTGAGATCTCCACCTTTCAACCAGTCATTCCACATAGGCATTTCAACAGTCCAATGAAGCATTGAAATCAGCATTCAATTCAGCAAATTCACAAGCTGAAAGATGAAGATCTTGGCAAAGTTAATCATCACGCTGAAACTGTGGCTGTAGATTTGATACTTTTATACTTGACTCACAGTTCAATTATGATAACCCTGTTCAACTGCAAGAGAAGGTACAATTTGACATACGGTTTGAATCTTTTTTCAGGCACGGTTTGGAAAACATGCATCAAATGACAAAGTCCACATTCATTCTCAGGACCAATCCTGAAACAGGTGAAACGTTGAGTGTCAAGCTGTCGATGAACTGACAAAAAACCACCAAGGTGACATAGGGAAAGTCATATGCATGGCAGTAATGCCAGAAATGCCTGGGGATAGCAGATGTCCGATTGCATCGTATTTGAAATACATCTCTCATCTTCATCTAGAATGAGAGTCCTTGTGGGCAAGACCCCAACCTAGCATGGTTTCTGCAAGTTCTCATGACGGAACAGGAAGATCATGTGTAGTATGGTAAGAGCACCCTCGGGAAATCTGTTGGGAAAATTTATTAAGGTGCTCAGTACCAAGTACAACTTATCGCAAACATACACAAATCACCTAAGAGTAACAGGTGCAACGATCCTCACTAGGAAAAAATATGTTGTCTCATAAATTAAGTCTGTGATAGGTCATTGATCGTGAGCAATTTAGCAATTTATCAGAGGGTTTCAGAGGAGGAAAATATAAAAATGGGTCAAACTTTCAGTAAAAGTTAAGCCAAAGTGTATATATGCCTAGTCTTGAGCTCACTACAACTTCAAAATGATAATCAACTTCTCAAACATGAAGTGGAATGATTCAGCATGAACAGAAGCATGAGAAAGCACCATCAATTTGTTCCAAACCTCCAGCATCTCCTGTATAGGCAGTGGAGGCTCTACTCTCCACCAATAGGCCTATGACTAATGCACAGCAACACAGTAATGTCACATCATCTTTGCCTCCCTCCTGTCCATTGCACACAATATCATTACAAGATCTGCTCAACTTGGATTTTTTGCTCATGAGAATACAGCTAGCATTGCAGAACCACATCTACAATGTACATAGATGGACCTAATCCGGTTGTTGCAGAATTGCAACCCATTGACTAAGACCTGAGTCCGAGACCTTACAAATGATCCTAATTTTGAACAATCAACTGGAGTTAATGGTCGCACACAATACAACGGAATATCAAGGTCAGGTACCGCAGGCCTATTTGCATCCTCTACATGCCAAGTCAATGTTCGGCACACCACACCACACACTCGGGGTCTGCCTATTTTCACTGGTTGTACAATTAACAACCTGGTAATTAATGTTCAATAAAAGCATGTAAAAAAAAAAAATTGTAAAAAAACAGGCATTTGACTGGCAGCTGGGACTCACTACATGCAGAACGTAAAATAACTGGAGCCGTAAAAATATGAAACCATTGCAGGGAACGTAAAATAACAGCGTAAAATCTCAGCTTCAACGGTATTGTTGGTTTTTGACTTGTTTAAACAATATTAAGAAAACGTTATTACAATCCTCTGACCAAATTTCACGTTGTAGCTGTGGCATCATACAAACGTTGTATTTACGTTACCACATGGTTATAAAAAGTTATATTTCAGGCAAACAATTTTGAGAAAAAATGCAATAAACAAAGGGAAAATGTGAAGAAATAAAAATTTAAACCAGTTTCTTTGTTCTATATGGTAATATACACATTCTAATGTGACAGATTACTTAATCATCATATGAATAAACTTAGTACATATACCTTACATAGATTCGAACCAGGGCCTTAAGATTACAAGTCCTAAACCTTATCCACTACACTACATGATTTTACTGATAGCAGGTGCTTAAATTAAATATATATATACATGTGTGTACTACTTTTTTCAAATTAAACTAAATATAGTACAAAAAGGAGGAAAAGAGTTTTTTAAACTCTTTTTAAAAATGATAGGGAAAATAAAGATTTTGCATTTTTTTAATGACGTTACTTACGACGTTATTTAACACATTTTATAGGTAAAACGAATTTAATAGTTCGTATTCTTACATTAAAAACAAGCAAATTACAAAAGAACGTAATATTACGGAAAATATAATAACGGTCAGCGTATAAATACTACCCTTTTTCAAAATGTGTAGTATTATTTTTTAGCCACTGTTTATTTACATCTTTTAGTTAGGTATAGGTAATAAAGCGTGAAGATTATTGAATAAATGGGGTTTACCGTAATTTAAAAGGTAAAGTCTGGTAAAATTAGGAACATTTTTAACAGTGTATGTTGAACTTTTAGAATTAATTTTGGCATTTGAAAATTGATATTTTTTTTACTTATGTGTCTATTGGAACTTTTCTGTATTGGATGTTATCTTTTTATAATGGATTCTGAATTGAGCAAAGCACAATGAAAGACTGCTGGAATAGAGGAAAGTGAACCCTTGATATTTTTTGAAATACATAGACCTTTAGGAAGTTTAGGTCTTTGTATTCAAGTATACTGAATGATAAATTTATTACCCCTGTGTGTTCATGCAATATGGAAAGTACTTTTGGTTGGGTGCCGTATCACATTCAGCCTGCAGCCTCACCCAATCATAGGTATTTTTTTCCTTATTGCATGAACAAACAGGGGATAACTAATAGTATTACTGGATTTGGCAGCATTACTAGATCTGGCAATCAGACTGGGCTGATCACTTAGGGAGAGATCATAATTCAATGCTCTGGATTTGACACATCGATGTATCACCTTAAAAGTTAGATAAACTGATTAGGCAAGTTGGGTCATTTTAATGTGACACAAACCTTTATGCATCATATAACGGAGTGGCCGAGCTTTGAAAAGTGCTCTAGTTTTCGAGTTACCCCTCCCCTCGGTACAACAAAACACAACCACCTTTATTTGAAGGATAAATATATGAGATTTAAGAAAATGGTTGTGGTTGAAATATTTGTTGGCAGGGATGATTTCTAGGCCAAAAAAATGCATTTTGGGCTGTAAAATTAAGCGAAATTATTTTTTTTTAAATTGTTTTAAAGTAAAAATATTACAATCTTACTTTTATGGTATCCTTTTTGTTATTGATATAGGTTTTATACATTGCATAAAGGGTTCAGGTAATACTCGTTGTGGTGACATGTGATAAAAAGGATGTTTTTTTTAGGAAAAAATGATTTGGGGGCTAAAATTCTAGACCCTTTATATATTGTATAAAACAGAAATCTATAATATAAATGTCAGAGATTGATAGTATTGCATTATGTTTAAAATTTGTTTTGCTAAGAAATTAATAAATTTTGATTTTCTTAAGTTTTTAGCTCAAAAACATGATTTTTTGACCCAAAAAACACCCCTGCCACCAAAGTTTTTGCCCACAACCATCATTTTTTAAAATTATTTATTACTATCTTTCGAAAAGAAGTGGTTGCGTTTTGTTGTACCAAGGGGAGGGGTTGTCGACAAGTTTGCAGTCCAAACCGCTCCAAAATGCAAGTAAAAAAGGTGTTTACCCCAAAGATAGTATTACTGGATTCAGCAGCATTACTAGATCTGGCAATCAGGCTGGACTGATCACCAGACCTCATGGAGAGATCATATTTCAATGCCCTGGATTTGACACATCAAAGTATCACCTTAAAAGTTAGATAAACTGATTAGGCAAGTTAATCTGATTAGGCAAGTTGGGTCATTTTAATGTGACACCTTTATGTATCATGTAAACTGTACAAAAAGGTGTTTACCCCAAAGATAGTATTACTGGATTCAGCAGCATTACTAGATCTGGCAATCAGACTGGGCTGATCACTT
>JAMKCH010003269.1:0-36916 GCA_023653785.1 Ophioderma brevispina
AGAAAAATATAACTTTTGCAAATATGAATGTCTGCCGGAGGCCGGCCGCTGCTGCGTGTGGCCCTGGGGGAGGGGTAAAGTTAATATGGGGTCAAATGTTTAAACTGCTCTAAATCTAATGTAATATAGCTCAAATTATTCCTTAGGTAACCAGGATTAAAAAAGTCAATTGGGCCACATGCGTGTGGTGCTTCCTTTCCTAGATATTTGGAAAATTAGGCTAAAGGTAATTTTTTTATTCAAAAAAGGTCAATGTTGATAATAATGAAGATTTCTTTGTAAAAAATATCAAAAAACTATTTAATGATACTGATTCAAAATATGCCATTTATTTTGCATAGGGTTGATTCCCTTTAATAAGGAAGGGTATAATGTCCCCATCCCCATAGAGTCCTACAGGGAATTTTGTACCCATTCCATTATAACAAGAAAATGATGTCAAAAGTGCAAAAGGTTAAGAAAACTATAAAGTCTGTGCTCTCTGAACACAAATAAACTCTAGTTTATTCAGTTGGCATTTATGTTTAATAGGTTCTTTTGCACAGATATCACAATTATCAACTCTAGCAGACACCAGTGGTATGTCAATTTTCACTTGTAATAAATTATCACTTCTTTAGACAGGAAAAAACAAGAGGTGCATTTTCAGCCATCAGCAACAGTATCGGTTTCCAAGACAAGCTCTCAGATATCTGAAGACAGACGAATTTCTGATGATTATGTAGAAATAGATCCAATCCCACCATCGGCATCAGAAACACAGCACACAAGTAGGTGTAAGGGAATTGCAGTTCAAATATGGTGATCCAGGGAATTAGATCAATCTACACAACTGTTTGACCCCCTTGCAAATTGTCTTATTTTTAGAACTAAGCAATGGTAACACAATTTTGGCAACTAATGCAATGGAGTTCTTAGAAAAATCTATTATGGGAATTTAGCCATAGGCCTACAAAGATAATGATTTCTAAGTTATATCAGCTTCTATATGCCCATTCTCTATAGATTTCTGAGTAAAACTAGATTTTAAAGAAAACAAAACACATTTGCCAGCAATTAAATTTCATAAAGTACCACAGGCTGTAGCTAATGGAATAGCTATTCCAAATCAGTTGTCAAAACCGTGTTGCTATTGATAATTTTTATACTCTTGTTTGTCAAAATAAATGAGACTTTTAAAAAGCTGTGCCTACAAATTGTGGTCTCAGAAACGCAATAAGAAACTGAAGAGGGTTTGACTATGGGACATAGTCGTACTGTCCTTCACTAGCAACATTACACAGCAGGTTCCATTACATTATCAGTATTTAAGCCTTTCAACCCTGGTAGCTATGTACAGGCTATATCCATAGAATTAAAAGGAAGAATAACATTTATTATTATTTTAATTGAAATCAGTTCACTCTCTGGCTATTTAAAAATAGCCAGAGAGTGAACTGATTTCTTTCAAACCCAGCATGTTGTCCTTGTTATTGCATAGGCAGCTCTGTTGCTGCACAAGCACACATATAACAATCTGAGTGTCACATGCTATGTTATCAGTATTACATTTCCTCAATGTTCCAATGTCGGATCGACCAATTTTTCTGCAACAATTTTGTGAAAACCAATTGATGGGAGAAGACATACCTCCAAAAGGATTCCTACGTACATTTCTAATGCACAACAATATACCCCCTGCTAATTTTGCTTATGGAAAGAGATAGTTGAGGCAGAGCTAGTGACAGCATGTGGGGTCAGTTGTTGTTATTTTCACTAAATGTAATGAACACAAAATACTCACACTGCATGCATAAAATAAGCATAGATTACAACACAAATCATGACATACAATGTAACTCAATCATGACAATACAGTACCCACAATCATAGACAATACATACCACAATCATTACAATAGCGGTACGGGCGCACAACATAAGACAACTTTGAATGTTCAGGGAATGTTTCCAGCTCCTAACATAATAAAACAGTCCCATATGAAAGGCGTTTCAGGCCTATTGGGGTCGGCATTTGGGTATAAAGAACAAATGTTGTGAAGGATGAGGCATGCAGAATATTGGAAATTGAGGTTTTAGCTTCCCTGCAGGAAGAAAACAAAATGATGTCCGTAGAAGTTTATTAATCGAATCCTAGAAGAGATGTAAGGGAATCAGACGCAACCACAGTCAGGAATACACACTATCTTGGCAACAGGATGACACACAATAAGGGCTTACACAGAGTAAATACTGATGTCTTCTATCAAAGGATGGCTCAGAATACAAATCACTTCAAGCTTGGGGCAACAATACACAACCTATCTGCGACTGCGACTATTTTACCACTGCAAAATTAACTTGAAGTTCTCACTCTTTTTTTATTTAACGTAGACCCGCAAACCAATTGGAATTAACATTTTGAACACTATTTAAAAATAGATTGCACCAAACAATGTTTAAGTGATATGTATCTAATGTATATCCTAAAACCCTCTGAGTTTCTCCTGAAAATTATTTTAGTCGCCTAGCTTCATTTTATCAGACTCAGTTGGTATCCTAGTTATGGCATCCAACTAATGTTACAGCTGAGATCATGGTTTGATTTCCCATGTTAGTCTAATTTAAAAAAAAATCAAATCTGTCAGTGTTATATGATGTAATCAGCCAATCATATATTAGAGATATGCATCTATTTGATTGGTTGCTCAGAATGTGCTATCAGGTGTGTAATATAATGAGCAATCAGATAAACCTTATGCTTTATAAAGTTGGTTGACCGGGGTGGGGGGGTAAGAATAAATACATGGCATGCAGTCTTTTTTTGGTATAAATTCAAAAATTTCAAACATATGCTGCATCTACTCTGTACAGCGATTCAGGAGTACCACACTTATCTTGGTAACAAGGATGACACCAATATGACTATACAGCATACATACTGATGCTTCTACAAGGTGCCAAATACCAATCAATTCAGAAACTTGAAACCGCCTGCAAACCAAATCCACATGAGAGGAAACTCACAAGCAAGCCAAACCAGGTGAGTCAAGGAGATTCAGAAGGATGAGGGATGTCAGCTTCGTAAAACAAAACTAGTGAATCAGAGGGAAAACATCCCGATCAAGTAAGGCCACAATTTTATTTCTATCATAATAATAGGTTTTGACCTAATTTTATGTCCCTGTGAGGGCAAATTATATCAATGTCCTCCCTGCAACTATTTTACACTGGCAAAATAATGTTTTGATAACCGTTTGTATTAATCATTTGGATTTAGTCCATTCTTGGACACTCTCGAGGCTAGATGGCACCAGACTAAAATTTTGTTAGTGATGTGTAAATGTATATCCTGAAACACTATGATTTTTCACCTGAGAATTGTTTGTTTGAGGTTTGTTTTATCAGAGTCAGTGTGTTTGAGCTGAGTATTGGATAGCCAGCTAATGGTTACGGAGGACATTGATTCCCATATTAGGCACATTTTTTTTTGTCCAGGGTATATGATGTCATTAGCCAATCACAGGACATAGATATTTTGATTGGGTCTCAAAAGTTGGTATGTTTTACTTATAGAATGAGTCAATCAAACTAATTTACAAAGGTAGTCGACCTCACAATGGGGGTAAGAATAAACACCCCTGTACAGGCCATTTTGGTTAGAGATAGAAGAAATTAAATCAAACCATGCTCATCTCTGTAGAGTGATTAAGGAGTACCACACCTATCTGGGCAACAAGGAGGTGCCATGTCTGATTCGTTCTTTGGGACCCCCCCTCCCCATATACCCAAAAGTAGTATTGATTTTGATATCAGATGAAAGGCCATAATTTTCTCATTGTCCTGAAAATTGAGCCTTCAAATCCATTTCATTCCCAAGATATAAACAAAAATCTGCCGTTTTAGTGGTTAACCATCAATATTAGCACAGTATTGGTTAGGGCTTTACAATATGCATTATTGCTTCTACCATCAAAACCGCAAGTTTGTTTCCCACAGTACTTGATGGGGCGTATGTGCAAGTGTCAGGCTCTCATATCAAGTAGAGAACACAATAGACATAAATCGGAACAAGTACCTTTAAACCTCCCTGCGGCTGCAGAAAGATAAAATGCGATAAAAATTTATTCAATGAGACCATAATTCAATATTGCAGCAATTCAGGAGTACCACACCTATCTTGGCAACAAGGATGACACCATCAATGGTTACACAGAGTACAATACTGATGCCTCTACAAAGGATGCCAAGTACAAATCACTTCAGGAACTTGAAACCTCTGCAACCAATCCACATGAGAGAAATTCACAAGCAAGCCAAACCAGTGAGTCAAGAGATTCAGAAAGCTACGAGGATGTCTTAAACAAAATTAGCGAATCAGAGGAAACATCGTCATCGAGTAAGCCATATATTTTGTATTCATCTGAGCAAACTATAACAATGTCCTCCCTTCTAAAATTTAACAGACTAAGCTAGTGTAATATATAAGGCTGTGCAGGAAGCTAGGGGACCAGAATTTAAAATGTTACTAAGAATTTTAAATATGCATAAAACCATTGATGTTTAGTTGAAATTAACATTTGATATTTTGTCAAATAATTGTACTCTTTCTTACAGTTGTCATTTCAAACACCTTTCAGTCAGAAGGTAAACTGAACACAAAAAAGAAACTTATTTTTCACCAGGTCATATCTTAAAATCCTGTCCATCAAAATGAACCAAAATTGCACACAGTATTACTTCAATACTCTAAAACATGTCACTGACCAAGCAGTTGCAAAACTGACACAACAGTGAAATGCACTGGCATCATGGGCTTCGAAATTTCAGCAAGGTAGAGTTTCAAAGCATAATGAAATGATGGTGATGTCACATACTTACCATCAATAGTGTGTGTTCATCGTGTGCTTGTGGGAGATTGTTGCACTCTTCCTATAGGGCTGCTGTGAGTGTTTGCACATTAACAGGCGGAATCTGCCTTGCCGAAACATGTCGTCCGAGCTCATCCCACAGGGAGCAAGAGCACCATGGTAACAGTTCAATGTTCTGCTAGTCTAAGAAACGAGCTGTAAGCTGAGCTGTATGGAGCTTGGCATTGTCCTGTTGAACTGTTGACATCAGGTTCAGAAAGTGATCCATATCAGTGCATTTCACTGTTGTGTCAGTTTTGTAACTGCTTGGTAAATGACATGTTTTTAGAGAAGAGTATTGAAGTTATCCTGTGTGCAATTTTGGTTCATTTTGATGGGCGGGATTTTAAGATATGACCTGGTGACAAATTATAGGTTTCTTTTTTGTGTTCAGTTTACTAGACCAGAATTTTTATTGATGTGTAAACCATGTGCATGTCCTGAAAGACTGATTTCCTACCTAAACATCTACAATCCTTGCCAAAAGTTTTGGAACACTTAAGCACATTCACGTGTAAATACATTCCCCTGTACATTGTTGCTTAGAGGCCAATGTTTCATTGTATTGTGAAGGTGTATCAACATTGTCTGATGGGGAGGGGGAAGGGTAAAAGAATGCTAACAGCTCCTATTGTTGCCAGCTGCCTGGGCTAATTGCAGCCAAACTTGGTCAGAAGAACCATATGGTGTGTTCACATTTAAAGGGCCAATGTAATAGAGGGTCAGTAGAGGTAATTTTGTCTAAACCTTAAAAGCCTAATCTTCTCTTCATGTTAAATTAGTTAATTCCAAAAATGAAAATTAGAAACATGTTTACGACCCAATCAGGTCTTGAACCAAAATGGTTATTAACTGCATGTATTGAATTCTGTGCACTGACAGGTTTCTATGTCATTTTTTCCAACAAATCTTTAGCCATCCAAGACAACAGCACCTGGATTAAAGACAGCCACAAAGATTCCACCAAACCAATCAACAACAACATGCAGGCAAATGACCAGTTGGAATATGGAACAACTGAAGCAGCAGTCATACCAGAGACAGAATCAATTCAAGTTGCCACAGGTTCACCTCAGGGTTCACCCCGCAATAAAGTCAGAGTTCGTCATACAAAGGATGTTTATGTGAATCAAAAGATTGTACAGCAGAGATCACCAGCGGGTCTAAGATAACTGTTAAAAGATAAAAGTAAATGAACATTGTATACATTTGTAAAGGTTATAAGCCTAAACCACTAACAAGAGCTAACAAGACTGCTGTGAGCTGAGATATACCTAATAGAGATCGGAAGTTGTGATCCATTGTTAACAGCTCGAGCGTATCGAACCATGTCGTTTCGGGCAATTTTGTGCTTCAATTCATGACCTAACATGAATTTAATTATTCTTTAGGACCAGCTCACATTAACACTTCATGGGTTCGGCTATGTCATTAATAACTTTATTTTCAAAATTCAAATAAAATGTCCCTCCTTCCCCTCTTTCTTCTCTCTCCTTCTCTTTTTCCTTCTCCTTTCCTTCTTCCCTTTTCCCTTGTTTTGCTATAAGGGAAAGAGAAGGGAAAGAGAAGGGACATAAAGGGGAAAGAGAAGAGAAAAGAAGAAATGAAGGAGAAGGAAGGAGAGAGAGAAGGGAAAAGGGAAGGAGAAGGGAAAAGAGGAAGGGTGAGGGAAAAAGGAAAAGGGAGAAGAGGGAGAGAGAAGAGGGGAAGGAAGGATTTATTGTAGCTTCAAATTCATTGTGAAATTTGTGCTCTGAAACACTCCTTTTTTACCTTTTAAGATGCCAAAACCCAGAAGCTTCAGGAGGCTCTGCCCCCTGGACCCCACCAGGGGCCCTAAGAGGCCTTTGTGGGAACACGCTCACACTTTAATTATACCCCCAAACTGGTACTACAATCAGGGAACTCAGAGTCTCAGGTCTGGTTACGCCCTTGCGACCTTCTGATAGGTGGATGGCTACCGGCTGTATCTCATAAACAGACCTCAAAAGCTGGCAAAAAGGAGCAATCATTTACTAAACATCAAATACAATAGTTAAAAGCTGGTGAGCATTCAAGGTGTACAGCTCAGACAACCAGAAGAGAGAGACAGAAGACACTAGTACACAAAATCAATTTCATGCTTACTTGCACAAGTTAATTTCACTGATAAAATGATCCATTATATATATCAAATAATCCCATGTTTATTAGCAAAATAGTGTCTATTTTGCCAGCACAAAGTGCCAAAACCACCAAAGAAAAATACTAATTTGATAACTAAGAACTTGTAAAGGAAATCCTGAATGCAAACTTTTTGGGTCAAGGTATTGAAAATACATACATTGACCAAAAAAGTTTGGTCAAGGTATTACAGTGCATGCATCACTTCATCTGAATGCCAAGTGTCATACATTGCTAAATTTAAGAACAAACCTGACTGAGAGAAAGGATAAAATGATTTGTCTGCATAGTTTTACATTTGTCAAGATATTCTTCATTTTCCTATTGATGTGGTATCCTTGGTATACACTAAGCTATGACTACAACTATGACTATGACTATCGATGGTAAGAAATGTACTTTTTGTTGTTATGTACTAGCACCTAGAAACAAGATGCAAGTTTTAGGACATAGTTCAGTCAGTTTGGTCTGGTAATATTGATCATTAAGTATATAGCATTGTTCAACACAAACTTTGATATTATGTTCATGTGTAAAAGATTTGTATATCCTTTTTCATAATGAAAAATATTATAAATTTTAAAGGTGCAATGAGATATTTCAAGTCATCTATATTTTCTTTGATATGTAGTGATTTCAAATAGGTTAGACACTCAATAGATTCCCTACCTTTTATTTGGCTGCAAGAAATAACTTAAAATGAAAAACAAAGGTGATTTGTGTGTGCTTATATTTCAATAGAAAGCATAGGCTGAATTTCGTATTTGCTCCTATAGGAAATTAGAAATTCACAATATTTGTACCAAAGAAACAGTTGTCAGCTTAATCCTTTCAGTGCAAAAATTTTCACATTTTTTAGGGACACCTGTCATTTGAAATCCCTTGTTAATGATAATTATATAATATTGAATGGCTTTGAGTATGATACAAGAATATATTGCACGAGCTAGAAAAATATTGTACGAGTCGAAGACGAGTACAATATTTTTCTAGCGAGTGCAATATATTCTTGTATCATACGAAAAAATGACATTCAATATTATTATTATTATTTAAATATCAGGCTGACTCAAGTCAAACCTTGCGTTGACAGTGTTGTAGTCCAAAAGTCTACCAGTCAGTCAAAAATGCCCGGATGCGATACAATATTCAAAATAATATTGTATTACATCCGGGGACTTTTACCGTAACTGTACAATACAAAGATTTCTTTGCACCACTCAGAAGCCTGATATAAATAATAATACTATAATACTGTCATGTGTATTCTTATCCATAATGAATAATATTAGAAGTAGTTGGGAATATGTGTGAAATAAAAAAGGAGTCAAGTCAACCCTTGAAGCAAATGTAGCACATAGCCACTGATTTATACAGTTTTGGGTTTTGCACAGTTGCATTGGTAAACTATACCTGTGAACGGTTATGCTCAAAATTGTGTATTTGTCAAAAAGAATGGATTTTGTAATTAGAATCAGAGAGCCCTGATTCTAATTAAAGGTGTAACAAGAGAATTTAACATGACAGGTGTTGGGTATAAAAATTGTGAATTTCTAATTTACTATAGGAGCAAATACTAACTTGAAATTCAGTGTATGTTTTATATTGAAATTAAGCAAAGCAAAATCCTTATTTGTTTTCACTTTCAAAGCATTTATTTCTGTAGCTAAATATAAGGTATTTAAATCTATTGGGGGTCTTACCTACATTAAATCACTACATATGACAGAATATATGAATGCCCAAAAATCTCTCATCGCACCTTCAAATGGTGGCATTGAAAATGCAGAATTTCTGCCTGTGCATTATGAATTAGCGCCACCTCATATGACCCTTACTTGACTTGTGTGAACTGACAGAACAGCTAATGTGACCATAGATGCATACATGTGCTATTTTATATTGATGGGACATTGAATTAGAAATGGGGAACCCCAATTCTAATACAAAATTCCTTCTTTTGTGACAAATAGCGAATTTTTAGCTTTAGGCCTACTCTTCGCAGGTATAGTTTACTAGCCCACCAACTGCTAATGCCACTGTGCAAAATCTCTAAACTTTTAAAAATTGGGGCA
This sequence comes from Ophioderma brevispina, assembly GCA_023653785.1. NCBI lineage: Eukaryota > Metazoa > Echinodermata > Ophiuroidea > Amphilepidida > Ophiodermatidae > Ophioderma > Ophioderma brevispina. Next base: position 9,127 of record JAMKCH010003269.1, read on the forward strand.
ATCATAAAAAATGTGCCATCAATGCTTTAATCTATATTTAACCTAATAACCAATAAAAACAAGGCAGTTCTCAAACCACTAGTGTCACATGCTTTCACAATTTATCTTTCCTCCTTTACTATCTGCACAAGTTGACTTCTAATGACCTTTGACCTTGGTGTGTGACCTTTAACCCTACCATGACATGCAAGTCTCTATGGTACACCCACTTGCCTCCTGCATTTGACATTTTTGTCCCCGCCGAATGAAGTTCAGAAGGGGACTATAAAATAGGCTCTGTCCATCTGTCTGTGTGTCCAGGGGCGGCGCCAGGTAAGGGTAAAATCATAGGAGGGGCGAAACATCATGGGGGGGGGGGTGAAAACAGTACAAAATGAACTCATTTTGGTTAAAAACCTCTAATTTTTGCACAAAACCCCGTTTTTCCTAAATTTTGAAAATCTCAGGGGGGGGGGGGGGCTGCCGCCCCCTGCCACCCCCCTGGCGCCGCCCCTGTGTGTGTCTTTTTTCTGATGAAGGTAGAGTAGCCAAACTTGGGTATATAATAGAAAGCACAAACCCCTACTAACCATGTAATTCAATCCCCCAGGGTCCTCCCCTGGGTCTGTCAGGGGATGGGGAAATGTCAAAAAGGTCATTACTGTACAAAAAAAGTCTACATTTGGCCATACCTTTTTTCTAGATGAGCTTGAGTAGCCAAACTTGGGTATATAATAGAAAGCACAAACCCCTACTAACCATGTAATTCATTCCCTCAGGGTTCTCCCCTGGGTTTGACCGGGAGTGGAGAAATGTTAAAATATCCAATATTTCACAAAAAGAAGACATTTTGCCACCTTAGTGCATGGGTGACATTTGACCATTTTAGATGGAGTTCATAGATGAGTTATGTTTTCAGAGTTAATTTTTGGTGAGTTAGGGATGAGTTCATTGATGAGTTATTGGTTGGTGCATAAAGCATGGACTTCATCCCTAACTCACAAAAAAATCCATGAAGTTCATCTTTGAGTTATTTAGAGTGATATTTGGTGAGTTATGGAAGGAGTTCATTGATGAGTTATATTTTTTTTAGAGTTATTTGTGGTGAATTATGAATGGTGTTCATCGATGAGTCATGCTTTATAGGGTTATTTTTTGGTAAGGCAAAAAATGGTGACAATTTATTTTGGTGGGTGCAAGGACAATGTATGGTTTATTAGGGTGTCTAGTGGTCCCGGGTTTAAGGAAGTGCTGGCCGGAATTAAGGGGGTGGTCTGGTGTAATTTAAGTTGTCACTTCTTAGTGATCGCAACATTTGGCAGGGACATATTTTACACATCACGTAAATACGAGTTCACCTTGTAGTATGTAAATTAGATGTTAAGTATTAGTGAACCCATAGGATGTGTAGACCGTTGTTACATTTTGACCTCTAATTACGTGATCAAATGGTGAAATAAGTGCAAGTATTATATTTTTAGGTCCTTTGGTGGGACTATTGAAGAATTTGGGACCATTTTGAAAAGAATTGGAACATTCTGAAAATGTTATCCAGAATGACTTTGAACATTTATTGACCGATATACTATTAAATTATATTTCCCCCCTGTACTAGACTTGCCTCCCTGCAAATGCATGTTCCCACTACTTCTAGACTTTTGATATATTATTCTCTCATCATTTCTAGTATAAAAACACCAACATGTTTCTGTTGCAATTATTTTGAGGTTAAACCATTGTTTTATTTAAATTCCTTGCACTATTGGGTGCCTGAGGATAGTTCCTTCTGTTTCCAGTAATAGACTGTTATGACATCTCATAGATGTCAAAGGTCAGAAATACCTTTCAAACACAAATAAATGAGCCTTGGCAAAATGATCATAAATTTATATATAAACACAGATTAATGATTTTAATCAGATTGGTTCAAGAATTTGGTATGTCCAAAACAAAATTACAATCAATCAATCATCAATCAATCAAATTTTATTCATCACAAAAGCAATATACAATAACTAGCAATTTACCCCCCCCCAAAAAGCTAAAAAGGTCATATATGATATAGATAAGAAAAGTGAAAATATAATAACACTATAAATGGTACCTGTATATTATACTATATTATTTTACATAAATGAAAGAGTGATGAATGAGGACACTGCTAAATGCAGAGTGTGATGGTGCAGTGACCTCTTCAAATAAACTTACATATGAATTATAACATGGAGACAAAAGTATACACGACAGACATACAAGGACAGGACAGAACAAAACAATAACACACAATAAACAAATTGTCCGACTAATTAAAAGGGAAAAGCAAAGTAGAGAGAAATGAGTGGAGAGATTAAAGTGATAGGAGGAGGATTTTTTAGGGATACAAATTCTGTCAAATGCACATGATCGATTGTAGACCACCTACCAAGAACGTTCCGAAGGTTATTGGACAAACAAGTACAAAAGAAAACAGCAAACCTTGTTTGAACTTGCCTGACTATCGTAATTGTCCCCATAGAACACCGTGCTTTGACTTTCTGTCGTCACGACAGAAAGTACTAAATCGTTCATATTATTACATAAAGATGGCGTATTCGGCTTATTCACTTCAGGTGTGATGTAATACATTGGAAAGCATTCCAAATATGCAAAAAACCCGGGTTGAAAAAAATTGGGAGCGCTTCTTTCTAGAAATCTCCTCATGTCTCTTTAAGGTGGATGACGGTATCTAACTATGATTTTTCCTTAAAGGAAATATGTCATGATTCTGAATATTTGGAAAATTTGGTATGGATGGAAAGCTTAAGTAACGTAGATTACATATAAATCAAAATAAGTTGAAAATTGTCCACATTTGTTGAGTATTTTGCCCTTTTAATTTTCCGCCCAATAGCTTACTCGAAAACGATTCCGACAAATCCACATCGCAGGCAAATGGTGACGTCAAAGTGATGACCATCCATAATTACGTCGTTGTGACCATCATATCGCAGTGTTGCCACTTAATAATAATTAAAACACAACGAAATGAAACAAAATATGTCTTCTGTAACTTATTTTTCTAATTTTATTATTACTTTCATTAATCCATCAATATTACAGTCTCAGCAATAACAATTCGAGTCAACACGATGTTTTGGTCATCACTTTGAGTCACGAGATACAAACTTGGCACTTTTGATCAAACAGAAAAACCGCCCTTTTCTTCGTATGTCAAAAAAATTAAAATGCCTCTATTTTGTTAATTTACATCAAATTGTATTATTTTTTCGGGGATTCGTTGATGTTGACATATATTTTATGAATGTAAGTCAACTGAGCTTGACAAAAATCTTGACATATATCCTTTAAGATTCCTTTTGAAAGAGTTGAGTGAGGGGAATGTTTTCAGGTGTGGGTCCAGAGTAGACCACAGTAGGGGACCTTGGTACATAGTGGTATTGTTAGTCAAGACAGTGTTAGCCTTTTTTATAATAGGAAGATGAATATGTCTAGTATCGTAATTGTGAGTAAGGGTGAATGTGCTAAAGAAACTATCTTTGATAAGGTCCTTAGGCAACAGATTGTTTTCAAACTGATACATAAAACGAGCAAGTTGAAGCTTGTAGATGTCATGAATCTTTAATGTATCATAGATGAAAATAATGGGTCAGTGGGGGCCAGCCACATGGAATTTGTGCCTGTTCTTATAACCCTTTTCTGAAGTAGAAAAAGGGAATCCAGGCCGGCATTGTTAGAATCAGCCCAGGCCATAGCCACCGTATGATATATATGGTAAGATGAGGAATTATATAGGGTGTGGAGTGATGTTTGAGGGAGATATGGTTTAACTTTCCGAATAACCCCATTGTATTTGGATATGATTTTGGAGATGTGATGGTATGAGAACTCCAAGATAAATTATGATCAATCAGGATACCAAGAAATTTAGTAGTTTGAACTGCTAAATGGGTATTGTTGATTTGTATATTAAGTTTAATATCTGGACTTATTACTGGTTTATATTGAATTATCATATAGTTTGTCTTTTTAATATTCAATGACAATTTGTTCAGTCTAAACACAATTTGAATATAAAGAAGTTCATCATTTATTATCTGTTCAAGTGTTGTAGGGTCGGGGTGGGAGAAAAGTATGTTTATGTCGTCAGCAAACAAAATAAAGTGGGGTGTTTTAGAGCAGAGTGGGAGATCATTAATATAAAGAAGAAATAAAAGTGGCCCTAGGATAGAGCCTTGGGGAACACCGCAAGTAATTGTAGCTGGTTCGGAAAGGGTGTTATTAAATAGAACTCGTTGATGTCTGCCACTTAGGTAACTCTTAATCCAGTCGTTAGCACGTCCTCTGACACCATGGAGAAGAATATCATGATTTATATTGTCAAAGGCCTTGCAATAACAACTTTACATGATTTATAAAGTAAGATACTTAATATTTCAAGTCTTCAAGTGTCCAGAGTTGCAAGAAGCGTTGCAGTTCAACGATGATATGTCTTCACAGCGAAGACTCCAAAAATGACAGCATACAAATTCACACTTAAAAATCCACGGGTAACAAGATCCATGGGTATCTTCTCTGTCTTGAAGATAAATTTGTCCAGCAGTTCAAGACAACAGGGTTTTCTCTTGACGACACTAATATTCCACAGTATATTGGTCTAAGATATTCACTATGATTTCCATCTGTCCACAATTTGGAATCTTATTTTGATTTTGATTCCAAGCACTTTTGGCTTCAAAGACAACAGCAGAATAATTACAGCGACTTCGCTCACATGGAATTATTCTAAATCCTGGCACTAGGTACTGTACAGGTCTGCCACTAATTGCAGATCAAAACTAGCTATAACTTCTAGCTACTTGTTACTGGTGGCTGCTGGCAAATCTAACCTCTTCAATCTCTCCTTTATATAATGATTTCACAAAGTTCCCAAGTCTTAAAATAGATATTACCACAGCATCATGCATAAACATAACCTTGCACTAGCTGACCAATTGGATTTCACATAAATTAAATCACCTGCATTGCATCACCTCACATTTATAACTTCATGGGGAATTAGATAATTTGTTTTGATCTCAAAGCATAAACAAGTTGACTCAGTTTCTAAATATTACATCTTGGGGAATTCCCATTTCCCCTCTTGTGCAATATATCTAGTTGTAAACAACAGGTGTGATCTCAATATAGCACTGGGGAATTCCCTATTCTCTTTTCAACATAAAGTACTTTTCCCATGAGAAATCTTTTCTCAAATAAAACTATTTTCAATAACAAAATGGAAGCTAATATAACATAGACAGCCAGGACTATAATATAACCAAATATGAAGATTAGTATTACATAATAGTAATACCTTGCTTAATCCTCTTATGCAACTGTTTCTCATTTCCTTCAGTTCACAGCTATTTGTAAGTCTCGTTTGTTATGACAAGACATAAGAATAAAACCAATGGTGACATGATGTTCACACCCAATTTAGAACATCTGTTCTCCATCCAACTACACCCTGGCAAATTTTACAAAACTTAATTGCAGGCAAACAAGATTTAAAAAAATAGATTCCTATGCCAAATGGGCTATAGAGGGTGCTATAATATGCTAACTATGACCTTTATAGGTCTATATGGAATGATTCTTGCAATTATTTTTTTGATTTTTATATGTTCCCACATATATCAATTGTCACAATTACGCTACCACTGCTTAAAGAGACACTGGGACATTTGAAAAATAGCGCACCCTCAAGATTTTTCAAAATTGATATTTTTGCATGGTTATAAAGCTTTTATATAAATTAGCCCTCACCTGAAATGATTAAGACCAAATCAGTGCCTTTATGGGAAAACAATGATTTTATAATCAAATGATTCCACTCTGGTGACATTTATTCAGTAGATGACGAAAATGGTATTTAACACAAGAAAACACACAACAGAGTTGGTTCCCATGGCATGCACCCAGTTTAATCGGTCTGTGACCTTTGTGGTTTTAAAGGTGCAAAGAGAGATTTCACATATGAGGTGTTCCTAAAAAATGTGAAATTCTGAATTTTGCCCTAAGGTAAAACTTTATGAAAAATGTCCCCATGTGAAAGGATTAAGCTGAGAAATATTTCTTTTGTGCAAAAATTGTGAAATTTCTAATTTTCTATAGGAGCAAATACTAAATTCAGCCTATGTTTTATATTGAAATTAAGTAAATGAAAATCACCTATTGTTTTCACTTTCAGGGAATTTCAGGCTGTTAGCTAAGGCAAGATAAGAAATCTATTGGGGCTTAACTTTTATGTGTAAAATATATTGCTATTCTTCCAATGGCCTAGACTATCATTTGTGAGAAAATTTAAGAAATTTCAAATTTTGTGAAAATGTGGCAGTGCCACTTTAAAATCTTCTAAAAAAATAAAGGTTCATTCATACCTCGCTGCACTGTGCAGTGCCGATATATCGATCACTTGCTGCAGCAACTCAACGTAACCTGCTCCAGTACCGCAATACAGTATACTGGACAGAGACCGTAATTTGAGCACTGCAACTTGCTGCAACTTACCGCAACGCACGTAGCAGTGTAGTATGAACGAACCTTAAGAGAATTTGCATGGGGACAACCAACTGTGAGTTGTGTGATCATTCTTGGGCAGTTACTTATTACACAAGCACACCATCATAACACAATTCAAAACTATGCTAACTATAAGTGTACCCAGTATAGTATGTGTATACTATACATGTCTGTGCACTTCAAATCATCTTGCCAGTTCTCCTCCTGAAAATTTCTTGGTAATTCAAGGTCATTTATGATGGTTTACCATGCCAGAAATCACTCACTCAAATCTTGCTCATTTATTTTCAGCTATTGTGAATGTGTGGGTCAGGGAGCTTGTCAAACTGGCAACATTACAATAACAGGTTTGATATACAAGTTCTTATATACAGTGTAGTAAATAAGAATGATTTACTGGGTGGGGCATTAATTGGCCCAAAAATGTAAAGAAAATGATCCACTGGGTAGGCCAAACTTTAAAGGCTTTAACTCAGAGATTTTTGAAATATAATTTTTTTGAGTATTGATTAAAAATAGTAAACTTGAACTAAAGATTGTCAACTAAAATGCCCAATTCCAAAGTTTGAGATGAATCGTATTTTTGTTTCCATGCAGTAAACATTTATGTGTAGTATACAGTGCCATAGGATACTGTGTATAACAAAAATTCCAGTTCCGGAAATTGTAACAAAGTTGTGATTTTCTATATGAAGGACTTCGATTTGAGCTTAGCTATTTCACACAGTGATTAGTATATGGACAAGCATTATGTACATGTAAAAGACACAATTTGTTTGAAAATTGAGGGCACCCTCCTCAGGAAATCTCAGTCAGCCTTTAATTTCCATAATGCCTACAACAACTTGAGATTAAGTATCTTGCCCATGGACACAAACATGCTGACTACAGTGGGGCTCGAACTCACGCTTTTAAAGGTCTAATGATCATGAGTCCTGTGCTTTTCCATTGGACTACACATGTATTTATTATTATGATAAATTACCATAGTCTAAACGAAGACCTTTGATCACATAACTGTAAACACCCCTTATGGCTCAATATTGGTGTTCTCTAGAGGAAATAATCATTTACTATTATTTTCTGTTTGACTGTCACTCTCCTGTTATTGCTCATCTGCCTGTCTATCTGTCTACCTTTCCTCATTTTATCAATTCTAAATTAAATTGTTAAAGTATTTAGATAATTTTATTTACTCAATATGAAATAATAAGGTTCCTTATTTTTTTTCAGATTCATATGATTTACCAAAAGAGGAACTGGATGCCTGTAAAGAAGTTCCTGATTGTGAATATCTTGACACATTTTTCAGAAGGGATTGTTTGCAATTTACTGGCTGTTGCTGGAGAACAACAAATAACAATACATATTCTTTAGAATGTGCCACAGGTCCCAGTATGTTGTGCAATATGGAAGACAGAAGCTGTTACGGTGCTGTAAATTGTAATTGTACATCAGTTGATGAACGTAATAGAACTGTTGGAACAACACCTGGCGGAAACGACCGAGATATCACAACCACACCAATGGAAAGAAATACCAAACTGTTCAAACAACACCTGATGGAAACGATCAAGATATTACAACCACACCAATGGAAAGAAATTACCAAACTGTTCAAACAACACCTGATGGGAACAACCAAGATATTACAACTACACCAATGGAAAGAAATACCAAACTGCAACTACTAAGCACACACTAACAGTACCCAAGACTTACCAAAAAAACAAGACAGAAATGACCAGGAATACAGATGATAGTTCAATATACCAAACTTACAACTCCTAATCCACATAATACAAATGACCATGATACATCAAGCTCTCCGAGGAATGGCAATGAGCAAAACACTTCAAATAATGATGATGCTGCCAGAAGAACAGACAGCCAAAAAGAAAATACAGGAAAAAAACAAATGAGTATGATTTAAATTTTAAAATTATTAACATTTCATCTATAATATCTGCATGTGTTAATACCTATCTTTGAAAATTATATTTGCAATGCAAGTACTGATGATATTCGAGTTTAGGTGCAAAGAGAGATTTTGCATAACAGGTATCCCTGAAAAATGTGAAAATTCTGATTTTTGCACTAATGTAAAGCTTTCTATCAAAAACATCCCCATGTGAAATGATTAAGCTGCCAAAATTATTTAAATTAAATACTAAATTCAGCCTTTGTACAAAGAATAAGCTGAGAAATATTTCTTTAGTACAAAAAATGTGAAAATTTCTATTTTCCTATAGGAGCAAAAATGAAAAAAAATAAAAAAATTATGTTTTATATTGAAATATATGCATATAAAATCACCTTTTGTTTTCACTTTAAAGACATTTCGGAACCAAAATACAAGGTAAGAAATCTTTTGAGTGTCTTAATCTCTATGGAAATCAATACAGATAACCCGCATGGATGCAACAAAATCTTCATTTTGCCAAACCCTTTAAGCAATCCAAATTGCCTTTCTTTTCACTAAGCTGAATAATTGAGAGGGGGGAATAATCACATGCACATCTAGCCTGAAATGGATCCCTGTCCAGTAAAAGTAGAAATTGTCAACATTTCTATTCCAATGTAGTCCACAGAAAATTCAAATACTCAGAGGTATGGGCAACAGTAATTACTTAAAAGTTAAGTTCATACCCTATGTACATTTGGTAAAACCTTCTAAAAATAAAACTTGCTGAAGGGAATACTTATGTCCAGTTGTAAATGGCTTACATTATCTTCATAAAGGTGAAACATTGGTAATATTAGTGAAGTCGTTCTTGACTAAAAAGATAATGTTTGGTGGGGTGGCTGTGAAGCGGACGTGGTGCCGCATAAGTTGGAGTGATTACGGGAAGAGGTGTTCCCATCCTGCGCTTCCTTGGGTATCTGCAAAACACATTTACATGTATTACACGTAGAGATTTTAGTTTTATGTACTTAATTAAGGTTTCAAGGCCTCTAATGTCCAGGGTTTAAGAAGCATTGCAGTTCAATGATATGTCCTCACTGCAAAGACTCCAACATGACAACGTACAAGTTCTTATAAAATCTATGCGTAACAAAATCCATGAGAATCTTCTCAGTCTTGAAGATAATTGTCCAGCAGTTCAAGGCGACATGGTTTTCCCTTGACAACACTAATATTCTGCAATACAATCCAGGTATTCTACCACCATCATTCTGCCGCTAATGTCCTCATTTAGGACCACAAACTGGAATCCCTTTTGATTCCAAAACTGAAGCTCTTTTGGCTTTAAAGGCGACAGCAGACAGTTCAGCTTTCAAGCGCCGGTGGCATTCAACATATAATAAATCCTGGCACTATGTGATGCACAAATCTATCGTTATTGAAGATTAAAACTAGCTATAAACTATAACTCCTGGTTACTACTGCTGGCAAAGTTGTTATTCTCAAATCTCTCCTTATATAAGGATTTCACAACTAGTATTTCCCAATTCTTAAAATACATGTTAGCACATTATCATGCATAAACATAACCTTGCACTGTCCAATGGAATTTCACATAAATTACATCATTTGCATTGCATCATCTTACACTAATAACATCACGGGAAACTACCTAATTTTGCAATCTGTTTTGATCTCAAAGCAAAAACAAGTTGACTCATTTTCTAAATTTACCTCTTCGGGAATTCCCATTCATCTCTATCTAGTTGTAAACAACAGATGCATAGCACAACATAGCACAAGGGGAATTCCATTTTCTCTTTTTCATAGTAAACAAGTACTTTTCCAGAGAAATCTTTTTCCCCCCCACAAGTAAAATTGAGAAAATAATAAAAAAGATAATATTTTAATCACGAAATGAGGGCTACTATGCAGAATAAAACTTTAAGCCATCAATTATTAGCTATTTTGAAAAGAATTGCTATTATTATCAATTGAAAAGAATTTGTATTTCTGTTTTAATTTTTTGCAGATTATCAAATGAAGAAAGAAACGGGCAGCGAATTGGGGAAGGCAGCGGGCGGCGACGATTGGTGTTGGCTGGTAAATGCTACTTTTTTCTGGCTGTTGCAAGCTTAATGCTATTCTCTCATAGACATGGCCACAAAGCCGGGTTAGGCAGAAGGAAAAAGAAAAGGTCGGGATCAGCAAACACAAACACCCGAATAGGTAAGGCATATAGGGGTGTTGTAATGGACAGCTTCTCCTTTTCAACAACTACCCACAGGCTAGCTTTCGGCAAGTTCATGTGTCTACCATGAATTTTAAACGTTTCCAATATACTTGCCCAACACATTACAAATTCAAGAAATGGGTGTTGGGCTGCTAGTGCTTAGTTTTGACGCCCTGCAAACTCCTATTTGAAAGTATATCTCCTGGTTGACTGCTGGAAAGTGGAGCATTTCCATAAAGTGACAAGAGTTGGCTTGGGGGATAAACCCCACTTCCCTTACATAAAGGTTGCTGAATTCAGAAGGGTTGTCAGCCTGTCAGGATATCTGTTTGTATTTACTCTTTTTTTAAACTTTTGTGTTTGCTACAATTAAAAACTTTTGCTTTCACCATATTATTGAAGATGATGATTCGAAAATAATGTTCAATGACAACATTTGGCTGTCTTCTATAACTGTCATCAGAGTTTACCAATATTTTTAATTCAGGGGGGGGGCACTTGTATTCAAAGGTGGTATGATGCAATGAACAAGAAAAACGCGTGTAAAAAAGGGTGTTTTTCTCCAACAGGCGATGTATGAGCGTACAATCGTTTAGGGGGTCGCAAAACAGCAAAAAAATATGGACAAAAAAGAAAAAAAAAGGGTTATGTTTTTTTCTAACCCTGAAAATTCTTTATAGCTCATTAAGCAGGGATCAAAATCATCCAAAAATATTGCTAATCAGAAACTTGGTAAGTAAAGCAAAGCAAGATAATAAGGGTATATTAACAATTCACTGCACTGCGTACTTGTTTGTTTAAGGTATCATAAACAGATTTAAAAATTACTGTTAGGGTATGATTTTAGCTGATTTTTGTGTCGGGAAAATAGGTTTAGGGTTTGCATTTTGAAAAGTCCAGTTCACGCATCATATCCACCCCTTTGGAAGACAAGGCCCCCCCCCCCCCGGGTTTTAATTGCAAAACATTTTAATCACAAAACTGTTATTGTGGCCAAATCAGTGCAATGGTGCCATTACCGCACGTGTTAGTTTCTTGCCCTGGAAGTGCACGCCAATAACCTAGGAATTGCAGCATTTTGCATGCCGATAAACTGGCACAATCGAAATACTAGAGAGAATGCAGAGGCGTGTCAAGAAATCACCACTGAACTTGAAGAATGAGCAGAGTATTGCATGCTAGTGAATCGAGCATTGCAATAGGCATTATTGCTTCTTAACCACAAAAGTGCAAGTTTGTTTTTGCTTAGGAAACTTGGTGGTACGTGCATTCCAAGTGCCATGAGCTCATATCAAGAGGAAAACACAAATTACACCTAAAAAGTAACGAGCACCTTTAAGGGACATTCAGATATTTTGTGGGAATGGGGTCCTGAATATTGTTGACAAAGCCCGATTTTTGATCACATTAGCCTACCTCTAATTAAAAAGTTTTCAAAATGAAAAATGCAGCAAACTGTTCAATATGACACTAGTACAATTTTTGCTTTAAAAAATGTCGGATCCGCGATACACTAGTACTAAGTGGTATTGTCCATCATCATCATTTCCCAGTCGTTCATGTATCAATGTTTGTCTTTGGAGTCTAGCATGTCCAAACACAGTGGTTCTTAAATGATCCCGCCAGAGGTGGGATCAATGTCTGCTGTTTTCACGAATTCCACAAGGCCCTTGTCTTTGCATTGTTGCCCCAACAATGGGCAGACCATAGATGTTCATTGTCTGCGGTGCTGTTCCACAACCACAGGTGTGTCCGATCTGCTTCCAGGTACCCCACTTCTGCAAGGAAACCATAGATCGACCAATTCTGGTCTCAATCGGTTGATGCATCGCCATTCAGCCCATTATGAGTCACTCCAGGTTGGCAAGGTGCTCTCCGGGTTCAATACTAATAGATGATACTTGGTCCGACAACAAGTCTCCCCTTCTGGACCAGGTGTCCACAAGTGTCCCTTCCGATACCGACACAGTTTGCCTCACATTAATTAGACACCAGGCAGCCCCGACAATGTTTTGTGACAGGTTGCTTTTATTCCTTATGACCTGCTGGACTTCCAAATATACCAAACTGAGTTTCCTTCTACACCACTGTGGTGTCCTTCAGAAGGAGACCAGAATAGTTTTATGTGGACTATTGGCTGGTCGCTGTCTGAAGGCATCACCATCAAACTGACGCATCTTTGTTGAATTGTTTCGGACATAATGGTGTAATAATCTCATATTCCATACTGATGTTTACACTCCCTTTCAAAAGTTATAACATCCATTTATTCTACTTCTTGGTTTTGGTCCAGGTCTATATATTTACAACTCCCAATTGAATACCCCCAATTACTCTCAGTTCCATTGTTAAAATATGATTGATAACAAATTTTTGAATAAAAAAATAATCACATAGTGATATTGGATTGCATTTCTTCAGTGGTAACAATCTTGAGATTTTGCCGAGATAGTTGATGAAAGCCACCCTTTACAGGTATGTTCTTATTTCAGTATTTCCTATGTTCTTCTTCCTGTACTTGATAAAATTCACTATCCAAAACTTCCATAAATAGGACCTATTACATCAAAACTTCATTTCATGTGTAATATGGCCATTTTTATTAATCTCCATGCTTATGTAATAAGCCCTTTCGCACGACAAAAAAAAAAACAAAACAACTCGAAGGAGGCAACACGCCAATGGCCATGCGCCTTCTCTAAAGCTAAAATAATTACCATAAGAATCCGGGTGATGTTGAGGTCCCTTTGCAAACTCGTGGTACTGACGGTTTTTCAAGATGTCGCTGGTATTTCAAGACTGGGCGTGTGTAGGGTGAAGTGGCAATTCACAATTTCAGATTTCTACGATTGCTTGTGTGTAATATCCGACGATCTTTTTGTAGATAAAAAACAAAACGAGGCGACTTTACAATTTCAATGTGGTGAACTTTGAAGTTTTCACAAAAATACTCCAACTCGGGTTTTTAAACATGTTTTATCTTTTTCATGTTGTTAATGTCATATTCAACTGTATAACTGTCATGAAGGAATTAAGACCGCATAGTTCATAAAACCCAAGTAAGAGACATTTTTATGAAAACGTCAAGTTCACCACATTGAAATTATGCAGTAGCCTAGTTTGTTTCTACAAAAAGATCGTCGAGATTACCCACAATGCATCTTGAATCTGAATTGTGAAGGGCTTGTTTATTAAGCCAATCTGTGTAGGAAGACGGTGGTGGAAATGCTGAAGAGGAATTGGATGAAATATGTCCTAAAACCACTTACTCAGATGATTATAGCATTTAACTAACCAATCAATGCTGTGAGAAGGGCAGGAGTGCCCAGGGTGTTAAGAGCAATGTACATGACTTTGGCCAATTTTAGATTGCACAATGTTTTCAAGTACGGAAAGCAGAAATCAAACTATCACGTTTGCTATTTATTTTTGGTAATTATGGATTGTTTGGGTCAACATACAGAGTGGGTTAAAGTTAAAACCTGGAACAACTTTATGAAAAAGTGAGGGGTGGGGAATCTTACATTTTTTAAAGAAAAAAGTGAGAAGCGTGCATCAGAACACTTAACATTTTACCTGGACCCCTGCTGCATCTACGGATAGAAACCCATGGTAAATTATGCTGCTTGGTGCATATTTCTGATCAAAGACCGGTATGTGCATAATTTTTTATTATCATCATCAGTGTAGCCATCTTGAAATCATGTACGGTTGACATGCATGGTTTACAATTAAAGGGATGTGAAAATTTTTATTGCAAACAAAATAGGAAATGTCCCCCTTGCCCATAACCTGCCAACAATTGGAAAGCTAAAATCTTATGTTATGCAGAGTACACTGCAGCAGCAACGTGGTACTTGCCACTAGCTAGTGGTGGTCAGGGGCCTGCCTTAGGGCTCCTGATGGGTAAAGGAGCTGCCAGAAGGGATGCAATATCACTTTTGAGGAAAGAATTTTTTAAAAATTCCACATTTTCTGAATCTTAGTACCAGTAATTTTGTTCTAGTGTCAAAAATCCTAGAAATCTAAATAAGATTAAATCTTACTAGTTGGGAGGTATGCATTCCCCTAGTATAAACATTGACCAGTCCCCTACTTTTGTAGTTTCAGCAAAAGTATTGTTTTAAAGCCTGTTTCTCATTTACCTTTAATGAAAGCATGATTGATTTTTCATGTGCTGTTCAAAAGAAATCATCAACGTAATGAAGAAACAATGCATTCAAACTCACAACACATATCTTCAGTGGTATTACATAGTGGCATTAGGTCTACTTATGATATTTGGATTACTGCTGTAAATTGTAATTTTCTTCCATATACCAAGTCCCTGAGCTCAAAATTAATTAGTAATTAATTTGGCATATGGTAAAAAAATAGAATAGAAATCTTGAAATGTTTAACTACTTAGTTCTCCAGGCAGACAAGGATGAATTTTTATTAATCTTTTCCTGGAAATGGCCAGTGCACGCAAGTGTTGGGAAACAAAAATCATGTGTGCTTGGCCTAATTCAAACCGGTAACCTCTGTATTACTAGCATGGCACTCTTGCCAATTGAGCTAACAAGCCAGGATTGGTAGAGGAGTGATAGATCTTAATCTATAGTTATTAAGTCCGAGAGGTGTCCATCGCTTTCCTAACATATTGCATCAGAATGGTATATTTTAAATATACAAAATTCACATTGTTTCTTGTATTTTTCAGCTATAGTCAATCAAAATTACAACATGGATGTCATTCACGGCAACAAGCAATCAAATCAAGAATACACAACTTAAACAAGAGAGACAGTTCCACCACAAGATCACAGTTTCTGGAAAATCTTAATGAAGACTTGGAGAAAATTGACTACCATTGATCTGGAGAAATACACAGATCTTCCAACAGCAACAAGGTAATTCAGCTTTCAATGATGAAGGGTAATGGGAAAGAGGAGTGATAAGGAAGATGAGGAAGATTCTTGTGAACCAGAGACGATACTTCTTGTGGAATATTTTACTTTGGAGCCCTTGGCGCCATCAGCCCAACCCAGTGATTAATGTAATGTTGAACTGCCTACTTAGTCAAGTGTCAGTCCAGAGCAGGATTTTCTACTTACTATGCTGATGTTGATGACCTAATGCCTAATGATGTGCAACCATGCTTCAGGAGAATGATTACTTCTCAACATTTGACCCAATTGTTTGTTTTATCTGGACTGTATCATGTACATATTAATAGATCTATTCAAACGGACAAATATTGCTATGTCAGACGATGGCGGCCAAGCCCAATTCATATAGCAACTTGTCCCCAAATGAATCAAAATGATTACATAATACAGACTGCAAGACACAAACCAATTTTGGTGTCTTTGATGTGGGTTGATGGTGTTCCATGGCCCATCCATATATGCATCTCTTATTCCTATGAAAATAACCATTACAGTGGAGTTGATTCTTCAGCTCCGATGGTTTTGGAATTAGAAATAATTTCTTGATACAGGTTAACGGAAACTCCTTTGCGCTGTGCTGTTTTTTTAATCTAGTTCTTGTTGTTTAACGTAGTCGTTTATTGCTTCTTTGAAGAGTTGAGTGATTGGATATTGACAATGTGTTCTGGGATCTTGTTCCAGTCATGACACAGTTCGTGGAAAGAATGAATATTTCATACAGTCCTTGTTTGTAGCAATGGTGCAATATGTTTGGAATTCTTGAAAGCGTGATTGACGATTGGGTAGGCGTAGGCAGATTTCTGTTTGGAAGAGACAAGTGAACTTCTCGACTTTGTTGCAAGACGGTGATATCTCGTATTTTATGGCCGAGATTGGCGAGATCCCATTCTACAATGTAATCATATTGGTGACACTGCTGGTGTGCATAGAGTATTGTTACAGACAAAACAGCACCTCTTTTTTGATCATTTCTATCTGGTTGGTCAGGGTTTTGGTATGCGGATCCTAAACCGCAGAAGATATCCAATAATGGCCGGACGAGAGCTTCCTTGGTTTGTTAGAACATGACTATAAATTACGCTTGCTAAACCAGTTTTCCCTGTCTTCAATTTGTTTGAGTTGATTTTTTTTAAATAGATTCCCACTCGTGGTCTATCAACTCTCCAAAAATACTGCCAGTATGCTCCTTTCAAAAGAAAACCTTAAACCGTTAATTAAGATTTTACATTTTAATTAACCATTGTCTCACATCTCTAAGCAGTAGTATCTATTGTAAACACATGGAATTTCAAATTGTGTCTCTCAACTTTGTATAATAAAATATACATTGGAAAGCATACGGCAAGGGTTCCACTTTTCGTCCTGGAAGGAGACACCCTTCCCGCAAACATCTCTTATTCAACAATAATGACTTGCCTTCAAAATCACTACCTACTATTTGAATAGGCTATTTACCAGTGGTTAATACTTTTATAACTGCTGCAAATAAAAACCATTGCCTATCACTTATGATTGTATGTCTACTTTTCAAGACTGTTGCATCATGGGGGCACTCCCATTTCGGAGGTGACTGTATGTAAATTGATAGAACTCACATTGTTCAGCATCGTTGTCACCCGCAAGACCCCCCAATTTTTTTCTAAAGTATCCACTGTCACATCAAAGACCCCCTATTTTGGGTGGAATTTGGAAAAAGTTTCACTCAAAGACGCATTTTTTGGGGAATATTTTGAGCTAAAATTTGTCCACCCGGACTGAATCCTATTTTAAGGCAATTTGGCCATCTCTCATCCAAAGACCCCTATTAGTTGGATCCTTTGTCACCACCGGGTGTTGCACACCCCTAATATGTATTAGAATTTCAAATAAATCATTAGAAATTTCAAAGTGTTTCTATCAACCTTTTGGCATTCTAAATGCGTATTGGTTGACAGCTGGGTCCTGTGTCTGGGGGGGGGGGGACTTTACCTTGACTTGTAACTCCCCCATTATTCGCACCCACCTTTGGTCGCCACAAGAAAACAACCACCACTTCAAATTGCTTGCGCCGTCGCTGTAAACCCCCGTGCGTCTATAGCTTTGGATGTTATTCTTGGATGTGTTTTATTTACAGTTAGTTTTGTTTTGGGGGATGAAAACTCCCAAACTTCCTTTCTTGTTTTCACTTAAAGGTGCACCAGACCGGCGCGTAATCAGACCTGAGCCTCGTGGGCAAGACTACAAAGAAGTTTCCCCAATTTTTTTTTCCTCCCCTGCTCGCTAACGCTTGAGGCATAAAAAATTCAATAGTACTATCCAAGAATTATGGCTTATTATCCTTTGCCTCCCTTTTTCCATCCCCTTTTCTTCTCTCTTTAACATTCCTTTCCCCTTCCCCTTCACCTTTTCATCTCTCTCCTTCCCTCTTTTCTCTCTTCCCCTTTTTTCTCTCTTTTCTTCTCCTTCCTCTTTTCTTCTCTCTTTTTCCCTTCTCCTTCCCCTTTCCTCCTTTCTTTCTCTCCCTCTTCCTTCTTTCCCTTCTTCCCGTCCCCATTTTACCCTTCTATGTCCCCATTTTAGTTGTCCGCGGGCAGTCTGCCCCCTGCCCCCCCGCGGGTTACGCCACTGCAAACAAGAGATTTTTTTGGGCACCCATATATTGTGTCTTATGTAGTGATTTCATATAGATAAGACCCCCAATAGATTTTCTCCTTGTCTTTGGTGACAGAAATGCCTTGAAAGTGAAAACAAAATGGCGATTTCATTCGCTTAAATTTCAATATAAAACATAGGCTGAATTTTTTATCTGCTCCTATACGAAATTAAAATGTCCACAATTTTGTACCAAGAAATTATTTTCAGCGCTTAATCCTTTCACATGGGACTTTCTGATAGAAAGCTTTCATTATGACAAAGATTAGATTTTTCACATTTTTTTAGGGACACCTGTATGTTGAAATCTCTCGTTGCACCTATAACTTTTGAGTTCTCCATTTGTATTCAAAGTATTTAGGTGATCTTAAGTTTGTCAACCTCATAACAAAACATTTTGGGGGTTGAATTTTAACTGCCATTTTCTATTTACTAGTGTGTTTTAGGTCATTTTAAAGATTGTGTGGTCTATGTCGTTGGTATTTCGTGATAAATAATGCATCATCTGCACATAGCGGACAGATACTGTATGTTATCAGGAGGTTGTTGATGTATGTGGGAAAGCAACGACCAAGCATCCATGCCCTGGGGATGCAGAAACAACCTCAGTCCATGCCGAATGTTCACCACAACTATGAACCTCTGTTCATGGTGCTTGAGGAAGTTGCTAATCCATCTGTGCAGTATTATTTTGTATAACCATATCTTACAAGTTTAAAAATAATAAACTTTTGTGGGAATGCTATTGAAAGCTTTTGAAAAATCCATTATGACCACTTTTCCCACTTTAATATATTTTACTTGAAATGGTACTAATTAGGACCTTGTGATTTTTTTTCACAACTTTATGAGTGTGTAATATAACCATACGTCAAACATGTTAACAAAATTGTGAATTGTTTTAATTTTTCAGGCCTAACTTCGTACGGAATAACGGAGTATTTTTGCTTAATAATTGTTGTATGAAGTCCAATTTATAGATTAACTGTAATAATTACAAAATTGGTTTCTGACAAGCCTGTATAACATCACACATCACTTGTATGGTCATTTTAATCCGATGGACGGGAACGAATGAAAACAAACTTAATAATACCTCGATATTTAGGGCCGACGGCCATTCACATTAGTAATCATGGCGCTTACAATTATTATTATGCGGTCACTATGAATCAATCAGAATCCATTTTCGCTTTTCAACTAGTGCACAGTCGTAGCACAGCTCCTATCAGCAATAGATTGTAAGATTCCCTGACAGTGTCCCCCCCCCCCCATTTGCACTGCCTGGTGGAGAGAGGCAGCGAGGTAAAGTGCCTTGCCCAAGGCCGCACAACACGTTGGCCCTCAGCGGGACCGAACCCATAACCTTCAGATCATGGGTCCCGTGCGTTTTATCCACTGTTAACACATTTATCTCAATATTTAACCAGATTAGAATATCAGCAATATATTTAAAGTAGGTATACTTCACGCACACCTATGACATCAGCATAAGAACCAAATGAACATTTTTTATTTTTTTTTTTAAACGGTCAAACTGATGTCTATACAATGCGTAGCAATAAAAACGAGCATCAAAACTTCTTCAATTTTGGTGTAATTGGTAAAATTATTCCAAAATTAAACTAGTGCCATCTTAAAAGCCAAACAAATCCCCTCTTTCCAATGACATGTAATTTAATCATGTGCGGTCATGGATAACGATTAAATCATGTTTTTGCACAATGGTACCAAGTCCATCTTGGGACCAAGTTTCAATACAAATCCATTCACTTGCATGACTGCAGTTAGAAGATAGGGAAATTGAATAGGATTTGTGTTACATTACTTGAACTTGGTCCCAAGCCAGTGTTGCCAACGCCGCGGTTTACCGGCACAATTGGGCTACTTTTTACTTGCCTGCCACCGCCTAAAAAAAGGCCGCCGCGGGTTGCCCCGAATTGGGCTACTTTTCATAGCCCCAAGGCGCGGCACCGGCGCGGCACCCGCGTGCAATCCTTTATCCCTCTGTACAGTCATTTTTTATCGAGCTCCGAGAAAGTTTTTAACAGGTCCGTTTAGCGCTTTTCCTTGTCTCTTGCTTGAAATGCCTTACCTATTCACGACATGGGGTCCGAGGCGAAAAAATCATGTTTTTGCCATGGTTAACCAGGGTTCAACAACCATGGTTTTTTGGACCCTGGTCAAACCATGGTTAGCCATGTTTTTTGAAAAATGGCACGCCACACCCACCATGGTCCAAAGCATTCAAAGTGACTATGTCAACCATGGTCGAACATAGAGTTTTTTGACCATGGTTGCCATTGTCCTTTTGGGTTGTTTTTGACCTGGTTGACCCTGTGGCATGCCATTTTTTAAAACATGGTTAACCATGGTCAACCATGGTCAATATTATCATGTTTTAACATGGTTTGACCATGGTTGACCATGGTCAAATTGTCCCTATCCACCATGGCTGACCATGGGCCATTTGTTTTCAACACATGTTAAACCCACCCCCCCCAAAAAAAAACCCCATCCCTATGGTTACACATTTTATACCACAGTTTGTTCCCTATCTATACATTTAGGTACATTATTTTTATAGGACAGCAAATCAAGTTCACTTGCTGGATTTGATCCGGGGACCTTTGGTATTATAGACTGTTGACTTCCCAATACTAACCTATCGTGCTTAATAACAAGAGGCAACTATAATAATCAATTGTAAAAACAAAGTTTGGAAGAACAGTATCACAGAATCAAATAAAGATTCAAGAAATTATATTATCATTACTCCTGGATCTTCTAATTAACCTAAAGCTCTGCTGATTTTTTGAATATTTTTTTTCTCACAATTTCTTGGGCCATAGGAACCTGTATGACCATGGTCATACATTCAATTTTCCTAATGCACTGCCCAGTCATACATGTCAATTTCCTAGGCAGTGGACCATGGTCAGACACACAGCCACTAAGTGTAATGTCAACCATGGCTAGACATACCAGGAGTTGCAATGGTATTTTGGGGTAAGAATATTATAATAGGGCTGTGTTGATATGAGTGTATCGTGCGCAATGGCTACAGAGCTATACGCTCTGTAGCCATGCGGACTTTAATTTTCAAGTGGTATTATTTGATAGAGATTACTTTTGCAGGGGAAAGTTTCTGGAGTTTTGAGGTTTCGCACAGGAATTAACAGAAGCATGATTGATTTGATGTGAACTTCACTCGTTTTTTTCTAATTTTATCATGATATTACTAATATCCTTTTGAACAAAGGTGTAAGAGAAGATGATTTTTTCATGTCACTGGGACCGTAGACTTGCCATCGTAAAATGCATGTACCGTGTTACACAAATTACCGTTTGGAAATCCCCAATGCCCAATCGAGCAGATCTTGTCCTACCGCACCAAAATTTTTTTCCGATAATCGTAACTAGAGGTCTTTTAATACACATTTATGGCTGACTTTAAAATTGGACTGTGACCTCTAGTTACGGACGACAATGGCTAGTCGGCCAGCGTGAAATACCAATACCTATGTACCATGGTACGAGCACTCAAATACCCAGTGATTGTGACTTTTACCGACCTTCATGGGGGCCAACCAAAATGGTTACTTACTGATCTTGAGAAACTCTCCAGATAGTGCATAATGGGTGTTGTTCGATTCTTGATGATTATGTTTAAAAAAGCATTTACTTTTACAAGTCATTTTTTCAATCCACAATTACTTGGCTGTATTTTGCTGCTATACCACAGCTTTCCGTAGGTCCAGCAGTCGAGTCCAGTTTTACGGCCTCCGTAAATACCGTAATCCTGCTTCTAAAATTGAAAAAAACTAGCGTTTGAAAATTCTCAAGCCTATAATAATATCGAAAGGCATTGTGGTAAAAAGAGTGTGGCCCGTAGCGATGCGTGTTCACTTTTCATCTCTGCAAGCACCGAAGTAACAGACACAAAAACGTTCATTTTCTCGCTTAGGTTCTATAGGTTCAGACCCAATTACGATACTATTCAAAACAATAGACCCCATGATGCAACCAATCCATAGACCCCTTCGTTTTTCCGGAGATATTTGAGATTTAGGATCATTAGCATACATTCGCTATTACGGACGGATAACGTTAATCTCCTCGCGCAGTCTAATTTAGATAATATCTTTTGCAGTCCTGTGCACAGAATTCAACCGTGGGAATAAGTCCCAGACCGCCGTAAGGTCAATTGAGCATGGGACCCTAAGGCCGAACTGACAAGAATAGAGGCATAACAGTAATAAATGATTAGCTCATGATCGCGGTCGTACGTGCGTAGTGTTTATTCACAGCTAATAATGTCACTACGTCATAACTGCAAATTAGGACCGCGTCCGTGCGGCGCTATCATTGAACAAAACGTGTATGGGTATTTTTCTATCCTAAGCTTATACATGCTTCAGTCACAGCGAGCGTTGTCAAATGCGGCAATACCGGCTTTGACTCAAGATCAACTGTTACGCACGCTCATGAGCAGAAAGCGCTCGCTGCGACTGGAAGTATATCGTGGCTTTAGAATGTTTTTACAAAATTGGGTCGTCACATGTATGACCTTTCACCTGTATCATGTACTTGGATTTCCGGTTTGACTTAGTCTGTGAAGTGACATTATCGTCCTCTGAAAAGTGCAATCAAATTTGCTCTTTTAAGTTATACTCTTCTGAAAACCTACTCAAAACCTGTAAGGGTTGTCTACCGATGTCTTACAACCCAAAAGTAAGTAACTTTGCTCAACATGGCCTCATTTAGAAGCATTAAGTTTGCCAAAATTTGTTTCCTACATCCGGTCCGAGTTCATATTTGCTGACTTGAGGGCCAGTAAACAGGTGAATGTCAGGTTGATAAAAGATACGGGCAGTCAAGTCATGCCTTAGCAGGACTGTCCTACCCTACCTGTACAGAAACACATGTATAGTCTCACATCTTGATCGATTACGCGGTTACAACATAGATACCGAATGCTTGCTGCTTTGCCGTAATTGTATTATAAACGGTAACGAGATGAATAGTTTGGTGTCGCGTCATGTACCAGGTCCTTGTCAGGTTCAGATATCAGTTTGCTCTTTCTTCGGGGGCGACCGATATAATAAATCCGACTATTTAAATCAAGGTCTGTACTGACCTTCTGCCCAAATTGCTATTAGTTTTTTTTTTTCTCCAAAAGACCCGTGTCTTATGTCAAACAGTACAAATTTACCTTTTCCCTACTGATTCAAAACCGGCGTACGATGACTATAATCTGTTGTTTTGTACCCATGTGGGATACTACGTCCTTTTACCTGAATGTGGCCCCGAAGCAAAATAATGAAACCAACAATGCCGTGAACTCATCAATCTTTATGTTTTCCAAAAATTGGCTGTTTATTTCCATAATAAAATTTCCTTTTAAGATTCAGCATCTGTATATGTTCTTTAATAATAATATTCAATTGTCCCCCCGCGAATGTGAAAGATGGTCCTAACGTCTACAACTGAAACATAAGTCAGCCGGCTAAATAGCCGCTACCGTGGACCTGATGACAACGGATCCCCGGGGTGTTAGTTCTAGCAGTCTTACGCCACAGCCACACTTGCGCCCGGCTGTGGGGTTATGCGTCCAGATTCCGAAATTTAGGACATGGCCAGACATGGGCTACTTGAAGTGACCATGGTCAACCATGGTCACCATGGGACTACCCGACCGTTGTTTCAACAATGATCAGACTGAGTTTCTGGGTTAGTGACCATGGTCAATCACAATTGCACTGAAGTGACCATGGTCAACCATGGTCAAATGAGGTGATAAACATGTGTGACCATGGTTAGACTTGAAGTGACATGGTCAACCATGCCCACAAGGTGATGACAATGGCAGACAATGCTCCTCCATGCTAAAGCCCATGTTGACCCTGGTATACTTGAGTTACATGGTCAACCATGGTCAACCTTGGCTCACAAGGTGATGACCATGGCGGACCAGGTTCAGCCATGCTAAAAGCACGGTCCGACCCATGGTATACCATGGGTACCATGGTACCATGGTTGACATGTCAGCCACTCATGGCTGATCATCGCCTGACCCATAGTTAATAACCATGGTCAGCCATTGTTTTGACCATGGTTTTACCATGGTTGACCATGCTAGCATGGTGACATTTCTCCTAGGTACTCGTTTGGGTATGACAACAATAGTAACAAACTCCGCAACTTCATCCGTGAGCTAGTTTCTTTGTGCCTCCTTACCTAACACGACGGGGAGTAGGTGCTCACTCAGGTATCACCACAATCATTATCCTAACAAAAGTGACTGTCATGGGTGGTACACATGAGAGGACAATTAAACCTTGCTAAGCGGTTAGGATGCTCCTTACACGATGGGGAGTAGGCGCTCAATCATGTAACACAAATAATTATCCTAACAAAAGTGACCGTCATGGTGCAAATGTACAAGGGTAGGGCTCATTCCCGACTCACTGGGGTGAACGTGAGAGGGCAATTAAACCTGCAAGCGTTAGGATGTAATGAAAAGGATATAATCAAATGATGTGGTAAATTAATTTAAGTGCCGCGGGTATCGACCCGGGGCCGTATTCCGAGGACTAAAAACGGAACATTTCTTGACAAGTTTTCGTAACTGTACATCAACGGTCCTTCTCAGGAACATATAAATGGTCTTCTTAAGTCTTTCTTTGTGAGTCTTTGTTATTCCTTCTTCGTACTTGTCTACAAAGATACCCTCTTATTGTTTTTTTCTTTTTTTGACTACTGAATTGTATAATAGCAGTTCTTTGTGATCTTTTGCAAATTCTTCGTGAGTAATTGTGGCTTCAGCTGGACATCAACGGCTCTTCACAGGACCACATAAACAGTCTTTTAGGACCACTTTGGCAAAATAATGAGTATGGTGTTAAGAAAAGAATTAAATCATATAGAACAAAAATAAAAAATTTTTAAATGAAGACAAAGAAGAAAACAAAATAGATTCTTTATAATAAATAAAAATAATAAATCATACATGAAAGAAAAGAAGAAAACAACTAGATTCTAATAAAAAATTAATAAATACATAAATAAAAAAATAAATAAATAATAAATAAACAACTCAATAAAAAATAAATATAAATAAAATAGTAAAAAAATCAGACTAAATGGGATTTTTTCGTAAATAGCGCCCTCCACATGCGCTAAGCGACAAGTGCAAAAATTGGCTAATTTTTTGGCCATTGCATCGCCATTGGCACGGCCCTTTGGCCGCGGGTAGCGAAATTTTTTGTTGGCAACACGTCCAAAGCTCACTTTGTTCCATTGGGTGCAAAAACAATGAGTACTCAGTCCCACCCTGTGAAGGCTGATCTATACCTGCTGCACAAGTTGGTCTCTAGATTTAAAAGCCACTCTTTGTATTTCTAATCTTTCTAATATTATGAAATGTTTGTAGCCAAAGAAGTTTTTTTTGTTTTCTTTTTGGTAGAAAACACTAAAATCAAAATTCCAATCGGCGAATTTCCCAATCGCCGATGAATCCCTAATTTTATCCATACTTAATTTTACAACTAAATTGCTGTTCCACCCATTCAAACCACATTCAGGATCCTCTTAATTGCAACAAACATCCTCGTCTAACAAATTGAGTCGAGAGAGTAAATGGCACCGCCGACAATTCTCATCATCTTATCTCGAACTATAACAATCTTAGTAATTTGATTCCAGTTCCTAGAGCCAAACCTTTACTAATATAGTTAAAAAAGCAAAATAAATGTATGTTTAAATGCCAGGGAGGAGATTTTTTTGGATACGATTTTGTTCTCTCAAATTGCACCGAATCGATTGTAGACCACTACCAAGCACTTTCCAAATCTGCAAAAAACCAGGGTTCGAAAAAATTGGGGGGCGCTTCTTTCTGGAAATCTCCTCATGTATCTTTAAAGCACACTCTTTGCCACCCCCAGTAATATAACAATCAAGTATATTTAATACTTATACTTTTGCCAATAAAGTACCATACAGTATTCAGAGAGTACTTTCACAATAGACATAGTTATGGCATACAAAAACATCTTTATTAATAAAATGCTGTCTATTTTGACACCAGGAAACACAAACCATATAAGGTATGTTCTAATCAGAGAGATAACTGTGAACTTGTAAAGGACATCCTGTATTGGGCTGCAACAAACCTTTGGTCAAGGCATTGTAGTATATATCATCTATCTGATGTCGGGTACCAAATACTGGTGACTTTTTAAGAACGAACCGACTGAGAGCAAATATTAAAATGATTTTGCCTGCTTAGTTTTACATGTCCCAAATACTTCTTCATTTTTTCTATTGTGTGGTTTCCCCTTGGTATACACTAAAGCTATGACTACAGTTTACTAACTATCACGACACGATGACTACATCAATGGTAAGAAATTACTTTTTTTTTATATGTACTAGCATAATAATACCAGCACTTAAACAGGATGTTGGTGCTGGGACAGAGTTTTGGTCATTTTTCTTGTAGGGTCCATTGTGTTTATAGCATTTGTGCAACACAAACACTGCTTCTTAGATAGGAATATACATTGTATAAACTGTTGTACAGTCTGCCATTTGCAGTAGAGCCTTAAGAGACATGAAAAAAGTCCCCCATTTTTCTCAACCCTGTTTTTTTACTCTTTGAATGCTTACCATGTTATTAGATCACGAAACCACCGTGAGTGAAGCTGAATGCACCGTCTTTTTATATAAGATGATTATTTAGTAGTTTTTTTGTCATGCACGACAGAAAGTCAAGCATGGTTTTTCTTGGGTAACAATTACGATAGCAGGCAAGTTCAAACAAACAAGGTTTGCGGTTTTTCTTTTTGCAAACCTTTTGGTCCACTAAACCTTCGAAACGTTCTCGTGGGCGGTCCTACAACCGATGTATTTAAATTTGAGAGAAATTCCGTATCCTAAACAGTATTTGAAAAAAACTTGCCCGCCGTTTCGCGGATGAGTTTTAAAGAATTTGAAGGGACAACATGAAAGAGACATAAGTATAGCACTTGGTTTCCTAATTGGGAAGTGCACTTTTCTTGTAAAACGTGGTAATAAAGAAATATAAATTATATAAATCAAGATTAATTGAGATGTTTTTGATGTGTAATGGCTTTAAAAGGTGGAAGATTGCAATTTGCAAAATAATGTGGCAAGAAACATTTTTATTTACAGAGGTTTACTAATATAACAAACAATTTGGTATGAAAATACATTTTGATACCAGAAATAGATAAAATCCATGAATTTTGTGATATTATGGTTATTAAAGGGATATTTAGAAATTATTCCGGTGGAGAATATACAAGAATAATGCACAAAAATGTTTTTTTTTTCGGCTAAACATGAACTGGCTGAATATACATATGGGATTTCAAATCGCCCAATTAGGTTTATCAATTTTGAATACACGATCAGTTTGTAACAAACCTGCTTTTTTCGATAAAAAGGGTATTTAAAACATGATGTTTCGACCGATAAATAACTGAACCAAGCTTTTTGATGGAAACCAAGTTAAGAAAAATAATT
>JAMKCH010003270.1:0-37043 GCA_023653785.1 Ophioderma brevispina
ATTCTTATTACATAAGAAGGATATTCGGATTGATTCACTTCAGGTGTAATCTAATTACTCGGTACGATCCAAATATTCAAAAAACCCGGGGTCGAGAAAAATTGGGGGGCGCTTCTTCTGGAAATCTACTCATGCCTCTTTAAACAACACTATTCATAGATTCATGTTGTTTTTTAAAAACACATCTATATACTTCATGTGTTGAAAAAAAATAAGAAATCAGACTGAAAATAAACTAGATATGGTCGGGGTTTTTTTACGCACACCCTTTCTCCATTTCCTATCATGCCTATGAGATTTACACGCATTGAACTTTGTTTGTGAGAATATACAACATCATGATGCCATTTCAACTTAATAAAGGTTACATTTTCTAGAATATTTCATGACGAATTAATCAATTATTTATACCATTGTGATAAGTGATATGGACAAATCAAAACACCAATTCACCTGTTGCAGAGCAAGAAAACAAGTCGTCCCATTGTTTAGGATATTGCAGGAGTTTAGTCCCTTATTGCATAACTGGATCTAAATATAACTGGATTACAGTGGTAGGTTGAAAACCCTTTTCATTGATACATCAGGATTAATTGGGTGAGACTTTGTGTTCCTTTTAATTCCTTTTGAGTATTAATAAAGGATATTTGGCCTATCCACAGACAATTAAACAAGATAGCTCGGGTCATCATGACTTGCAATATGCTATAACCCGTATATTCGTATACGCAATCTCTTGCTTAACTGTAGAAATCACTTAGAATGGAGAAAGAAAAGAGTTGTGCTACAAAAATCTTGTCATATCTGCGTATTTTTCAGTCGATATCTTTCATTTTTTCACACTTGGAAGCGTATTAGATATTAAAACAACAATAAATTATGATTCCGTGATTTTATCAAGGGCAATGTTCATCTGTAATCTTTACACAATTTTGATTCACGTAGTATAAGGGGTTCCCAGAAATAATTCCCTAAAAGTAGAGGAAATTCGTTTATACTTCACTTAGAACTGGGAGTTGAGAACATTTAAAAACGTTTTGAAGAGAGGAAACATTTCACTCTGCAACAAATGTTATTGCTTTTCGAACGACACTAAGGTATCAGCACACCTCTATTTCCAAAAAGAATACGGACGTTTTCAGGAAAATGTGCACGGCATTTACATATTTAAAGATCTAAAAGACTCCACTTGCCAATTACAACAACGATGTCCTTTCTTTTTCATTTTAATATTCATTAACAGCTAGGGAAATAGCTTAAAACATAACCTCATAGGAAAAACAAACTAAGAAATGTATGCAGACAAACAAAAATGGCGCAACACCCAGGAGAAATGTGAACTTAGCAAGATCGATACATTTAAAGGAGAACGTACATGGATCATGGAATTATCCAGAGAGCTTGGAATAGTCTATCAGAGTCGCAATGGGTTTTGGGGTGTATAATAATTATAATAGGGCTGTTTGATATTAGAGTGTTTCGGTGCGCATGGCTACAGAGCGCATAGCTCTGTAGCCATGGCCCCTATGTTCAAGGGTATTACCGTATGTTTGATAGAGATTACTTTTGCAAGGGGCCAAAGTTTCGAGTTTTGAAGTATGCACAGGTAATTAACAGAAGCATGATTGATGTGAACCTTTAATAGCAGTGACGATGAAACAACAGTGGCAACGGACGTGGGCCTGGGCCTAACTGTGGAGTAATTTAAGCACAAATTACAAAATGTAACTGATATTACACTGCGTAGGCTATTCTTGCAGGCGTCGCTTATTTACAATTTGAGTGTGTTACGACTATGGTGTTATGACTGAATGATAAGCTTGTGGTATTGTCATGTAGTAAAGCCAATTTAGAATTTCGTGCACGACAGTGTGCATATAGCCTTTGCTAGACTCAGTTTTCAGTACCATAGTTTTACTAATATGGAACTGAGATCACTGCCTATCTCCTACAGCGTAGGCAGGTCGAAAAAAAATTATTTTCTAAAATATCTGGTTTACAGGCCAATTGATTTTGTCCTCAGATCCTTTGTATTAATAAAAAAGCACTCCGTCAAAGAGAGAAAGAAATGCAAGGTGTTTCATGGCAAAAAAAAAGAATGTTGTCCTGCCGTCGCGAGGGACTCCACATGGTGCAAAAGTTTGCACCCTCAAAAATCATTGATCTTCAAGTATCGAAATGCGGAACTACTACTTTGAACAGAAAGAGGTAAGTTTAATAATTACCTATCCACATCCAAACCAAGAACCTTACTGATATTTTTTAGGTTTTGGGGTGAAACTCGTCTACCTTTTGGCCTATAGGCCCCTAGATTTTTGCTTTTTGACATACATATTTGAAAAATAAGAAGCTAAAAAAATTCCTCAACATTATAGCATCTTTAAACAGATGTAACGTCAATACAAACCAATTAAAAAGCACAGGCTGAATTCAACTGGAAATCTGGATGTAAAAAAGTTGAGGTGTCAAATTCGGAACCCAATGTTATTGCATGAAAGGTAAGTTTGGCCTCCAAATAACACATTTTGATTCCAAATGGTAACCAAATGCACCTACCATGAGATACCCAAGCCTCTTAGGAAGAACCCCGATTACAAAATCATAACAGTTGTATAATTGGTCAGTGAAATGATCGAGTTAGAAGCATTGCGGGGCCAGCCATGCAGGTCTTTGCGTTAGATGACCAGTTCACATGGTGACGTTGTCACGAGGCCGATTAAGCTATCATGGTAATAGTGTAGTTTATGACCAACCCTATATTGGATGAAATGAGTTCTACTCCATCATGTATAAAGCAGAACCAGCCTAGATTAGATAGCTCCATGAACACTTTCGAACAAGGTAATTTTTTTGGGAAGAGGGCAGGGCTTGAAATATAGGGAAATTAGGGGGTAAAAACAGACAAGGTTAAACAAACTTTTGAAAAATCGCCAAAAAATCGGCACCTTTCTGGCCTGAAAAGACACCAACATGTAAAACAAATCAGGAAAACTTCCTACCATCGATAAAAATAACATTCATTACTGGAAAAACGGGTATACTGAAGAAAGAAAGAAAGAAGTGGGTGTTGTAGAAAAAGGGAGGAATTTGCGAGTAAAAACGCCACTCGTTCTAAAGCTGAAGGAGCCATTTAAAAGAACGAACTATTTGGTAAAACCATGCCTGATTTGGTCCCAAAATTAGAGGGACAACCCAAGGGGCTCCCGATTGGGTAAACCAGCGTGTTTTTGGCATAGAATACGGCACGCTAAATTACGCGGTGAAAGCCTCATCGGGAGTGTTTTTCGGCATGTCAGTAGCTTGAAATGGATTTTTGACAATTTTTTCTTCAATTTAAGGACTATTTTTAAAGTAGCCATTGGATAGAAAGAGGGTTTTTTGACGCGTGAGTGGATCGTTTTGGAGTGATTTAGCATATTTACCCAGTAAAACTATGTAGGGTCCAATTAACTTTTGCCCTTAGGCATTGATGTAACTGTTTCAAATTCATGCGTGATATGACCGCTACTATTACTGTTTCATGGCTATCACTAAAGGTCATTATTTTACATGTTTTATTTGACATGTTTGAAAGAAACAATTTAAGATTATCTTACCCCGATGCTGGTAAAGTAGTCATTGAAAGTACCACCATGAGCTTTCAACTGCATTGAAAATAGTCCTTTATACGCCTCAAATCATTGAAACATAGTCTTTATCTACGGGGGGGGGTAGGACATAGCCAACCTAACAGCAACATCGAATTCAAACCGGCATCAACTACTTCCGGGTGCTAGTTTTTTGCAAACGACTTACGGTAGGAGGGCGCTCTACGCTATCGAACGTTTACACACAGACTTGACTAAAGACTAGGCCTGGTCACGATTCTTTAAATCTAAATGACCGTTATTTGAAATTACAATATTTGCCGTGGGGTTAATCCACTAACCCCGACGATTTTGAAACAAATATTTTTTTTTCTTAATTTATCTGATATTACTAAGATCTTTTGAACAAAGGTTTTAAGAGATGATTTTTTAATGTCACTGTGACCGAGACTGCCATAGTAATGCATGTACAGTTCTCACATTACCGTTTGGAAAATCCCCAATGCCACATCGAGCAGATCGTGTCCTATCCTCCCTGTTTCCTACGAACATATGGATATATCCTCACATCTTGACGATGACGCTTGTGACACAGAGATCCGAATGCTAGCTAATGCTTGCTCTTTGGCCGTATTGTATTTATAAACGGTACCGAGATGAATAGTTGGTGTCACGTGTCAGGAAACCAGGTCACGTGTCAGGTATCCATATCATTTTGCTCTTCGGGGCGACCGAATATATAAATCCGACTATGTTAACTCAAGGTCCTGTAACATGAACCCTCTCTCTGCCCCAAAGGGCTATTACTTTTTCCAAAACAACCGTTGCTATGTCTAACCCATAAAATTTACCTTTCCCACTGATTCAAAAACCGGACGTACGATGACGATAATCGGTTGTTTTTTTCCAATGTGGGGATACGTACGATCATTTTACCTGAATGGGTCCCCGGAAGCAAAATAATAAACCATCAATATAGCCGTGACGTCATCAAATCTTTATTTTTTTTCCAAAATTTGGTGGCTGTTTATTCCCTAATAAAATTCTTTTTAAGAATTCAACATCTGTATATTGTTCTTTAATAATTAATATTCAATGTCCCCGCATGAATGTGAAAAAATGGGTCTCCCTAAGTCTACAAACTGAAACAAAGTCCACCCGCTAATATTCTTACCGTGGACTGTATGTGCAGACGGATCCCCGTTTAGTTTTAGCAGCTTACACCACTTGCGGCCGCGGCTGCGGGGTTTTTATGCGTCGAGAAGGACCCTCGTTCTCCCACTGACCTTACCACCGAGCGCGTAGCGCTTCGCGCTCGGTGGCTATGTCACATGCGGGATTGACGCAGGAGGTAACGACCCAATAGCATTACAACGTTGGACAAATGTTTGCCCAACATCACACGCGATGTTGGGCCAACGTCGACAATTGACGTCGGGCCAACGTCATTTTGTCCGTCGGCCCAACGATTGACATCTTCGTATTTGAACAATGTTTTGGCAATCATTGGGCCAACGTTATCCCAACCAGAATAAACGAATGTTTGCCATGTTTATAAAATCACTAATTGGGCTCCAGAAATAAAAAAAGAACATTTCCCTATGGTTTTTCAACACTTTTAATACACCAGTTAGTTCATATCTTATGTTTATGTATATTATTATATAGTACCTGAAAATCGACGTACGCCCGCACCGGGATTCGAACCAGGGCCTTTTGTATTAGAAGACTGACGACTGTCCAATTGAGCTAACTTGCCCTGCCTTGCTATCACAGGGCAATATATAATATATCAATTGTAAAAATCTTCACAGTATAGAAACACGTCACTAAGTGAAACTAAAGACTCATAAAACTGGCAAATACTCACAGAGCTTCACAGGGTGAAAAAAACCCGAAAAGCTCAAGGAATCCCTGTATCACGGTTGAAAAACAAAAGTTGCACAAAATCGAAAAAAATATAGTCACTGCAAATGCCATATGTTTTATTTTTACGACAATGTTGCTACGTAGGCCTATTTTGCTGAAAGCTCTGTTCGTTTTGGCTAGAGGCCTACTAATTCCTTTATTAATTAGGCCTAATTAGAATATTTAAGCTAATTATAGTCTGCAGGACAACTATATTGCCACAATGTTGGCCTGCGACCACAAAAACGACCAGTTCCCCCCCCCCCAACCATTCCCAACTTCACCCAGACGTTGCTTCCAACCATTTCAAAACGTCCATTCACTCCACCATTTTCCCAAACATCGGCCAAACGTTGGCCTGCCGAACAAAAATCGACCAGTTACCCCACCCATTTTCCCAACGTCTCCCCGATAAAGTTGGCTTGTCGGACATCCAACGACCATTTCCCAACCTTTTTCCCAACGAGTCGGCTTGATTTGGATTTGCCGACAATATCCCCAAAACGACATTTCCCCCACTGTTTTCCCAAAGTCGGCTTGACGTTGGTTGCCGACATCTTACGACCAATTTCCCCCACCGTCTTCCCAACGTGGCTGACGTTGGTTTGCTGACCATCACACGACATTTTCACCCACCGTTTTCCCAAAAAAACGTCAGCTTGACGTTGGTTGGCCGACCATCTACCGACCAATTTCCCCCACCGTTTTCCCAACGTCGTGCTGACGTTGGTTTGCCAAACCGCGACCGTGACGGACGGTCGGCCCGACGTCAGTTTGCTATCTGGGAGAAGGGTCCTTCTGAATAGGACTAGCATGGAAAACCGTGGCATTAAACAGAACATCAAGCCAATGGGTTAAACGGCATGTGTATAAATGTGCATGCAATGTCATTCAGATACAGATGATGGAAACCATTGACTTTTGACAATTAGGCTTAATTTTTATTTAATTTTATTTTTTATTTAATTTCAGACATGTACTTTTTCCTTCATAAAAAGAGCAATATGCAAAGATTAATGATTTGCCTTTTATCAAATATTTGATTTACTAATGAATGAAAAGCTTGTATCGCGTTGTTTTTTTGTGTGTTGTTGTTTTTTTTTTGTATCCATATTTGTCTTGTTATTTCTTGCCTATGCGTTAATGTTTTAAGATTATTACTTCAGAAATCGCAATGGAATATAAAGAAAGGAAAATGAAGGTCGTCTTGTAAATTGACTTTGACCTTTGAATACAGCGACGTGCCAACTGTTTGTTTCTGAAAACATTTTTGGAAAAAGGAGGTGTTGTAGTGCATAAGTGTTTTTGAAAAGCAACGACCTCTGTGCAGAACAAATATTTTACGGTCTCGCGTCATAAATCGGAAAAAAGCAAGCAGCCATTTAATAAGTATATCGTAGCCCTTGAATGACTTTTGACCCCAAAATCTGTTAGCACTCTGTAAGAGACTGGGGGTCATGTGTTCTTCTGATGAGGTCTGGTTAAGATCAAACCAACCGAGTAAGACTCCAAGATTTTAAAATATGTTGTGTCAGACAAAAAATGACTCCTGTTTAGACCTCTGAATGATTTTGTATCAAAATCTTTGAGCACCCCGTGTTACCTTGGACGTGGCATTACTGCTGACAAAATGGCGTAGTATTTCAAAACTTAGGCAATAAAGGGCAAAAAAAAGTCCTGTGCAATAACGAACCTCTTCACAACATGAATGAACAGCGCCGACCCTGCTTATTAACATTGGTTGGCACGTTGGATCACTCGTACAGCGCAAGACCAAAGCACACCAAAGGTCAAAACACTTTGCCAATTCAAAATTACATTTCATTGTCATTTTAGACGATTACAATTTGTTGTGCCCAATAGATCAATTCCATTTATCAAATTGTCAGAGGTTTAGTTCTGCATCATTTGACTAATATGCATATAAGCAAAATCACAAAATTCACAAAAACAATCACTACAGCGCATTGCTCAATGCACAGGCACGACCTCGAGCAGTAGTTCTTAAGACATGCAAGGTGACGTTGTAATTAGCATGACGTGCCTCGATTTGTTGGTAGTTTGGTTCTACATTGCCGTGTGTATCGCAATTGGAGTAGCGGTGCCCGGCGGCAAACCTAGACTCCTTATAAAATGTTGAGTGTCCAGTAAAGTTTGTAAAGTGCTGTGTGGAATGCCAAAAAAAAATGAGAACCTAACAATAGTCTAGGATTACAGCGAACATGTTGAGCCGCCGATCCGAAAAAAAATTTGATGTTAACGAAATTCATTCCATTAATGTTAAGCGAAACGCAGGTTCAACGTATGTTGAAAATTAAGGAGGCAAGGCAGTAGATTAATGGCACGCTGAGATCCCTTTGCATTTAGTCTCAGCATGGGCATCACAGAATGAAAAGTCAAGCCTCGGCATCCACAGCTCGTTAAAAAACATCATAGCTGACAAGGTTATCGCACAAAAGCCATTAAGGGATAAACCGCCATATGCCGCAACGCGTGTGAGAAAGTAGAGCAACACGTGCACATTTTTCCGGCAACGCGTTGCGGCGTCGGCCAATCAAAATATCCATTTATGTTGACCGTATTTACAAAAAATAGATCCACAACGGCGTTGCGGCAATACGTTAGGACACTTATGGCATTCACAACGAGTTGCAAGCCTTCACAACGCGTTGCGAGCTTTTACCAACACGTTGTAAAAACTTCACAACGCGTTGTGAATGGAAGGGCAATACTATGGCAAGCCATTAAAGGCCATAACGTATTGCTTGCAACGCGTTGCGAGAAAGTTAGCAACGCGTTGCGGTGCGGCCAATCAAAATCATGAATTTTGTGAACGATATTTCAAAAAATAGACCCACAAGCGTTGATAGATACTTTGCAACGCGTTGCAAAACCTTCCAACGCGTGCGAGCTCACAACGCGTTTGCAAGCCATAAGGACATAAACGTATTGCCGCAACGCGTGTGAGAAAAGTCACAACGAGATGCTGCGACCCATTTCGGCAAACGCGTTGCGGACATTTCAGCAACGCGTTGCGGTTCCGGCCAATCAAAATCATGAATATCCGTGACGTATTTCAACAATATAAATCTCACAAAGCGTTGCGACTCTCACAAACGCGTGCAAACCTTCACAAACGCGGTGCGGCAATACCGTTATGACCCTATGCCTTCACAACGCGGTTGTTGAAGTTTGCAACGCGTGGTGAAGCTCGCAACACGTTGTGATGGTTGCAACGCGTTGTGAAGCCATAAGGGTATAACGTATTGCCGCAACAGCGTTGTTGATCTATTTTTTGAAATACGTCACAGAAATTCATGATTTTTATTGGCCGACGCCGCAACGCGTTGCGAAATTGTCGCAACGCGTTGTCTAATTTCTCACAAAACGTGTTGCGGCAATACGGTATTGACCCTTATGGCTTGTGTACTTAGCAACACGTTGTAAAGCTACAACGCGTTGTGAATCTCGCACGCGTTGTGAAGGCTTGCAACGCGTTGTGGTTTTACACAACGCGTGCAGATCTTTGCAACGCGTTGTGGGTTATATTTTTGAAATACGTCACAGAAATTCATATTTGGATGACGACACCGACAACGCGTTGCTGAAATGTCGCAACGCGTTGCCGGAAAGTCGCAAGCGTTGCTTCTTTCTCGCAAGCGTGCGGCAATACGGTACCCATTATGGCCTTTTAGTTGCATACAATACGGGTCATAACGTATTGCCGCAACGCGTTGTGAAGGTTTGAACGCGGTGTGAAGGTCGCAACGCGTTGTGAGATTTTTATTATTTTTGAAATACGTCACAGAAATTAATGATTTTGATTGCGAACCGGGCGGCAATGCGTTGACGAAATGTCGCAACGCGTTGCTGAAATGTCGCAACGCGATGCCGAAATGTCGCAAACCGTTGCCGAAATGTCGCAACGCGTTGTGACTGTCTCACAACGGCGTTTGTGGCATGCGTTATGGACCCTTATGCTTGGGACCTTAGCAACGCGTGTGAACTTGGCAACGCGTTGTGAAGCTCGCAACGCGTTGTGCAAGGTTTGAACGCGTGGCAAACAAAGTATCTAGCAACGCGTTGGGGTCTATTTGTTGAAATACGTACAGAAATTCATGATTTTGATTGGCCGACGTCGCAACGCGTTGCCGAAATGGCGCAACGCGTTGCTACTTTCTCGACCCCCCCCCCCCCCTTTTCACAAAGGCGTTGCAGCAATACGTGATGGCCTTTGTAAAGTTTACATCTAATTCCAAGCAAACATGATTTTTCTTTAAAAATCTAGTTTTACAAGTCTCACGGAAAATCGGAATATTCAGGGTGTTTACCAATGATTTTGTAGGCCCATAATGCAAGATTCCTGCAATATGGATTTTCTGTTTTAAGGGAGTAATAGCCTTGCATGTTTCTAAGCCTATCAGTCGTCAAAATTCTGTCGCTACTGCTTAAATGGTTGTAAAAAAAGCGAGAGGTTTCGTGGGGTCAAACAGCTGTATTCGAGGAATGATAAGTAGTTTCTCGGATAAATGTTGAGTTTAAGTCCAAATGTGTCACCTGATTATCCCTACTCAAGACCTCAATAGTACCAACAGACCAGAACTCAGACCCGCGTTGCTTTTTTGTCCTTGCACATATGGCGGGAAACAATGCATAACCTGCTGGTGCACATATTCCACACAGATGTTTCTATTGTTATACAATCCGTAACTTTGACAATAATGTGCAAGCGCTTCGGTGTAGTGCTTTGTGAGAATATAGGTTTAGAGGGTTAACTCTACACCGACCATTTTATGATTTTACGGGATTTCTGAAATACATTTTGTTTGCCAAGCGTTGATGAAACTGTTTTATGTGCGGGCATATGCTGCTGTGAATTCCAAAGGTGGCATGCCTATTTCATGATAGCTCAAGCAAGATTATGCAGGTGATGAAACAAGGTTTATGGAATTGAAGTTAAAGAAAAAGTGTGCTGGGTTATGGAAACGCCATATTTCATCCTTTAATCCATTCATGGGGTTAATTAGTAGACAGAGTTGAACCCAGGATCTCTTGATTATCAGATATCAATAATGTGAATTATTATTTATATCGGGCTTCCGAGTGGTACAAAGAAATCTTTGTATTGCACAGCTTTGGTAAAAGTGCCCGGATGCAATGCAATATTCTTTTGAATATTGTATCGCTTCCGGGCATTTTGGAACAACATCAACGAAGCACTATCGTTCAGACTGGTAGACCGGGGTGTTTGATCATGTTGATCTCGCCAGCTGGACTACAGCACTGTCCACGCAAGGTTTGGTTTGAGTCAGTCTGGTATTTAAATAATAATAATAATATTGAATGGCTTTTTTCGTATGATACAAGAATACATTGCACTCGCTAGAAAAAATATTGTACTTCGAATCGTACAATATTTTTTCTAGCTCGTGCAATATATTCTTGTATCATACTCAAAGCCATTCAATATTATATAAATATTTTCATCCCTGCAGTTGTGACATTATCGTTCATGCTGACGCCATTCTTTAGACGTGCCGCTCAGGCTGGTGCAAATGCAGCTTTCTTCAGCATACTGATATCTCTGCTGTATCTACCTCTGACTCTGATACCCGGAATATCACCTGTCTGGCAGTGGCTCTTATGTTTACTCTCACCAGTGGCTTTGGCATTGGGAATGGATAAGGTAAAATGGCAATAAGGTCCCTGCAGGAGAGTAGTTGCCAAGATGTCATTTAACAACTTTTTTTTAATTTCAAAATATGCATTTCCATGGCCATATTCAAGATAAAAATTGCACTCAAATGAGTCCAAACAAACTTTGGAAAAAGGGAACACAAATTAACATGGCCACGTTTCCACAAAATATACATACCCCTTACGTCCCTAGAGGGAAAATGACTACGAACCTGATGATCACCGCCAAAAAAGGAGGTGGCGCATTTGTCTTGTTAGATATGGGAGCAAGTTCACCCTAAGCACAAGGCAAAGGGTCCGCTCCGTGATTTTTGAAAATTGGGAAAAAATGGCATTCAGGGATTTAAAGAGACATGAGGCGATTTCAAGAAAGAAGCGCCCCCAATTTTTTTCGAACCCGGTTTTTTTGCATATTTGGAATGCTTTCCAATGTATTAGATCACACCTGAAGTGAATAAGCCGAATACGCCGTCTTTATGTAATAATATGATGATTTAGTACTTTCTGTCGTGCACGACAGAAAGTCAAAGCACGGTGTTCTATGGGGACAATTACGATAGTCAGGCAAGTTCAAAACAAGGTTTGCTGTTTTCTTTGTACTTATTTGTTCTTGGTAGGTGGTCTTCAATCGATCCTGTGCAATTTGAGAGAAATTCGTATCCTAAGAAAATCTCCTCCTGTCACTTTAACACGTTCCCCGGACTTTGGGTCACTTCTGACCCAGATTCACTTCAGTGGTTCCATTGTTTTAGGCCAGTCAACCTTGACAATTTTTCAAAACTAGCGAAACGGAGCACTTTTGACCGCAGACAGCCCTAGATTGTCTAGCCAGAGTGTCTCGCCGACGGGAGGTCAGTAATTGCCAATCTTTATCGCTAAAGTCCCTGGTGTGTGAGACATGTGAATGTGCCTAGCACGGGTCCGGGGAAAGTTAAAGACACTATCAGTGATGTACCCAAATGAGTCACAGTAGTTGAAATTTGCAGGAATAGCAAAGTGAAGTAGTAGGGTTATAAATCAGAATCCCATTCTAGAAGTTTGGGGAAGAAGGTTTGAAAATGAAAAAAAAAAAAAAAAAAAATCTATGGGGACAATTACGATAGTCAGGCAAGTTCAAAACAAGGTTTGCTGTTTTCTTTTGTACTTGTTTGTCCAATAAACCTTCGGAACGTTCTTGGTAGGTGGTCTTCAATCGATCCTGTGCAATTTGAGAGAAATTCGTATCCTAAGAAAATCTCCTCCTGTCACTTTAAAGACACTGTCAGTAATGTACCCAAATGAGTCACAGTAGTTGAAATTTGCAGGAATAGCAAAGTGAAGTAGTAGGGTTATAAATCAGAATCCCATTCTAGAAGTTTGGGGAAGAAGGTTTGAAAATGTTTTTCTATGGTTTGAAGGGTGCTGAATCAGAATTTTTGGGTCCAACCTCTGGGAAATGTGGAAAACGTTGTAAAATAAGGGGGTAAAATTAGTACAGGGGTAAATTTGAAATCAAGTCAAATTGGTGTTTAAATGTACACCAATGTATTTGTCTCATTATACTGATTAAAAAAAGTATAGTTTGTCTAAGTTAAGGTTCAAGGTCATCGTCGAGGTAAACGTTACCCAGTGCTCCGATTTTGTTGAAACTGGTGTCAAATTGTTCGTCTCGCCTTATTTTACAATGTTTGGCATTTTGGCATTTAGTGTCAAAAGTGTAACAAGGGTCTACATGGTCTATAGAGGTCACCAAAACTTGACCTCAAATTGTATACAGAGCTGTCACCCAAAGAATTTAAATTGATTTTCTGCTTCAGTATGACCAGGGCAATAATTTGACACCAGTTTCAACAAAATC
Organism: Ophioderma brevispina; assembly: GCA_023653785.1. NCBI lineage: Eukaryota > Metazoa > Echinodermata > Ophiuroidea > Amphilepidida > Ophiodermatidae > Ophioderma > Ophioderma brevispina. The sequence goes on from JAMKCH010003270.1 coordinate 13,030, forward strand.
TGAACACTGGATTTCTTTGCCCCACAATGACCTTGGTTTGTACAGAGGCGTGATGGAGATATGGCAAACTCAATGTGAACTTTACCTTTCTTTAATCCTTATAATGAGACAAATACATCTATGTACCATAAAACACAATTTGGCTTGATTTTAAATTTAACTCTGTGCTAATTTTACCCCCTTATTTTACAAAGGTCCCCACATTCCCACCGAGGTTGAGACTAAAACCCCCCTTCTTCAACGTCCCCGAACAAAAGGATTCTCATTTACCCTAGCTTCTACTCTCAATAGGGTGAAACTCAATATCGTGTTAAACAACACGTAGCTACAATAACTTACATGTAAATGTACATGTTAACTCTTTAATTACTGTAAGATGCAATAAATACTAATTAATTATTTACCCATATCTACCTAAAGTAAAAGTAGTTAACTAAGTAGTTTAAAAAAATTTAAAAATTAAAAAAAAATATAAATCATATATATATATAGTGGAGGGGCCTATGTAAAATGTTGAAGTTCATGTTAATTGTTGGCAACCACTATAAACCTATAACAATATTGCCATTTTCCCATTGACCTTTAGTGACCTTGACACAAGGTCAAAGGTCAAAGTGGTCATACCTTGGTACCAAAATGTGGCAAATTTCTCAAAGAAAACTGTGAATGATATTTATTTTGTTATTTGACCTTTCGAATTTTTGTTATATGTAAATAACCTAATTAGAGATAACAATATGCATAAATTTGCCTTTATGCAGACCCAAGTCCTGTCAAAGCAAGAGTTAAGACCTAAAGTTTTAATGCGGTCATCTGTAAACAAAATTTGAGAGAAGTTTTGGTTCGTTTTTATTGATACGCCCTGTACACCACTAACATGACTGCCGTAAGGATAAATAAAAATTCCTTTAAAAAGAAAAGGGCGAGTCAAGGGGAATAGCCATTAAAAGGTATGGGAAGGGATTAGTAAGATGACATTTTGTACGATTTTTTGCAAGCTGACATATGTGATTTTGGACACACTTAGCCGAGGCATACATAAACGTAGATATTTAATACAGGGTGAATAGGGGGCTTCATCTCCCTCTTGCATTTACGATTTTTTAAGGAAAATGCGACCAATCAAAATACAACGTACTACACCTTATTCGGGAAAACAATCAACGCTATACTTACCCAACACAAGATTGACCAGAATGTAAAGCTCCCATTTTCAGCAACATTGTCGGAAAGAATTTTGTATTGTGCCACCACCCTATGAATTCGGCAGCCTTAACGGAATAAACTGCATGTTGAAGGATGTGGTGGCAGAATACTGAATTTATCCCACAATGACACCCAATGACTTCACATTATTTTTTTCCCAAAATGTTCACCCACGCCATTGCACTACTTCAATTCATATACAAACTTAGAACATTCGTTACTTCATGACATATTACCTGTCATTCCACCGTATTCACTCGTAAATATCACGTTTTATTCAGAAGTATGACATTGCAATACTACTAAAAAAGAGATTTGAGATCAAAGGTCACACACATAGGTAAAAGGTCACACACGGGGAAAATGCACTAGTACTACTAAAATGAGATCTGTTTGTCCGACTTGCTGCATGTGGTGCCAAACGTTTAAGCATCCACTGAGTCAATGCACTCATAAAGATTTAAAAACGCTGTTAACCAGCAAGTCACTGTAAAATTTCTCAGGAACCTCCGCTAATATTGCCCTGTATCTCTACTCTTTTGAACATTGATATCTTTTGTAAATTTATTAATTAATCTTATTGAGTACATATCCATATGACGTAAAATTCCACATTTCATAAACTACCACACAAGTAGATTTTAGAAGATATAAACTGCACGAATATTTTCTGCAACACTGCTATTTGAACCCAAGCGAATAGAGCGGATAGCCCGTAGGCTACCCTCTCCAAAAAAATTTGGGTGGACTACTTTCTTATGTGGCATATGAAAATGCTTTAAATGTCTGAAAACGCACTATAGTACGTCAGCCACTTTGAAAAAGGGCTCTAGTTTTCGAGTTAGGGTAGGTGGTCGAGTAGAAAAATGCCAATGGTACCAGGTGTTAGGGACATATGTGTGGATCATCACCTGTGTGGATATGTAGAAATCAGAAGTGGTGCAATTCTTTTTAATGGGCCAAAAAAAGGTCAAAATTGACCCAAATTAGGTAAAAATCATAGAATGGGGATTTATTTATTCCAACTTCATATTGAAATGTATTACTATTTAATTCCCCCACTATATAGCTGTAGATTCAAGAAGAATTTGAATGTTGAAATCTGGGGCTAATTTTGACCCAAGAAAGGACCAAAAAGGGGTCAAAATTGACCCAAATAAGGTAAAAATCATGGAATGGTGATTCCAACTTCATATTAAGGTAATAGTATTTAATTTTCTCCACTAATATAGCTGTAGATTCAAGAAGAATTTGAATGTTGGAATCTGGGGTTATTTTTGGCCCCAGAAAGGGTAAAAAAGAGGTCAAAATTGACCCAAATCTGGCAAAAATCATTAAATTGTGATGTATTTATTCCATCTTAATTTTTAAAATGTATAGTTCATTTGCCCCACTATATAGCTGTAGATTGAAGAAAGAATTTGATGTTAGAATCTGGGGTTATTTTTGACCCCAGAAAGGGCCAAAAAGGGATCAAAATTGACCCAAATTAGGTAAAAATCATAGAATGGTGATTTATTTATTCCAACTTCATATTGAAATGTATTACTATTTAATTCCCCCACTAAATAGCTGTAGATTCATGAAGAATTTGAATGTTAGAATCTGGGGTTATTTTTGACCCCAGAAAGGGCCAAAAAGGGATCAAAATTGACCCAAATTAGGTAAAAATCATGGAATGGTGATGTATTTATTCCATCTTAATTTTTAAAATGTAATAGTAGTTCATTTGCCCCACTATATAGCTGTAGATTGAAGAATTTGAATGTTGGAATCTGGGACCAAAATTGACCCCAGAAATGGCCAAAAGGTTAAAAAATGACTTAAATGGGTAAAAACAAGGAAATAGTATATGCATATATGTTTCAATATTAAAGGGACATAATGGCATAAAAAATGACATAATGAAAAGGACCCTTACTGAAATCACTTCCACGAGTTAGAAAACAATTTGGATGTTTACATTCTGTAAAACAGTAAAAACAGGAAGAGTTCCAGGGGGAAGGTGACAGTTTGTGGCAATTTCTGGAACAAGGATACTGACATTACTGCCAGCATTTATACCAAACTTGAAAAGCATGTTGTCGTCAGCTCACAGACCATTGCTATTGTATATGTGCTAATCCCGGCTAATCCATCTTTCACTTGCCAAATCAATATCTTACTACAAGCCCAGTGGCGTATCGGGCCTGCCCGCTCTGAGGGGGCAAATTTCTCAGTCTTGGGAAGTTTTCCCTCTCAAAGGGGTCACAAGGCCAATTTTTCCCGGTCAGAGGGCTAAAAAACGGCTGATTTAGTATGATTTTTGCAATTTTTTCCCGGCCTGTTACGCCACTGTACAAGCTTAACATACAATGCCTGAATCCCGGTCTGAATGCTTTTGAATTGTGTCGCAAAACATGCTAGATACACTGTAAATTCTGTCAGGGATGTGAATACCTTGCTTTTCTATTCCAGAAATTGCCACAAACTGCTTTTTTACAGAATGTAAACATCCAAATTGTTTTCAAACTCGTGGAAGTGATTTCAGTGAGGGTCCTTTTCATTACGTCAATTTTTTTCATGCCATTATGTCCCTTTAAGGCAGGAATTTCAATAATCAACAATTTAAAACCTATATTCACTTTTATTAGTAGTGACATCCAACTTTGGCTAATAATGGTCAAATTACACCCAATTTGGTCAAAATATATTAACCAATATAATGCACGGTTTACATATCTGCAGTCTTGCGCTGTTAAAAGGTTAAAATTGGCAATAATTAACAATACCAGGCTTATAACTAGGGGAGGGTCGGCGGGGGCTGACGCTCCCATTCCAAAAAGCCCCATAACCCCCAAAAGAGCTTAAAAAGACCAAAAATAGATTTTGCAAGCAAAAAAATATAGGGTTATAAAATGCTTTTTTGTTTAAAAAAGGGTAAATATTTAGGTAAAAAGTCCACTTTTGCCAAATTTGCCCCTTTGTAATTTTGGGGGAACCAAATTTGCCCCTTTGTAATTTTGGGGGAAGTTCCCTTTTGAAAAAAAAATCGCCCCTCTCCTAATTTAGTGTTCCTTCTACTGACATTCGCAATGAAAAACTTTGAAACGAGATCAAAATGGTCCAACCCAAATTGGTCAAAATTTAACCCAATAGGGCACAATTTCAGTCTTTTTTCCTGAAACAGTTGGTCTTTCAGAATGAAAGCTATCCTAAAATGTTGTTATATCTGATCTTTTGTTTTATTTCTGCCCTGAAATTATCACAACTGTTTTACTATTATGGTTAAGTATATAATACGAGTCTGTTATCTCGCAGTGGCGTACCGACCGGGGGGGCAAGTTGCCCCCTCTAGCTCGAAAAAGCGGGACGATATGGACCAAAATATGCGTCTTCATCCCTCTTCCTTGGAGAATTTCGACCAATTTTCAGCCTAAATTTGGGCAAAATTAAAGTAAATTCGGCGATTTTCGCGCGCTACGCGCACATTTCGTCAAGTTCCAACTTAATTGCAGCAAAAACTGACGAATGTTGCCCCCTCTGGCGGGACAACTTGGAAATGTTGCTCCCTCTGGCTCGACTGCCTCGGTAACGCCACTGCGTCCAGAGCAACTACGGTTTGCCTTCCTACAGGCCTGCCGTGTTTGGAATCATCTTCTGTATGGTGCAAGAAACATTGACAAGGAAGGGGGAGCTGCAGGACCTTTTTGAATGGCCTTATACCAGGCAACTCATTCGAGTTGAAATATCTCCTGGAAAAAAACATTCTACTGCACCATCGGATCCTATGGTGAAATACCTCAATCTCCACAATTGTAGCACAGAAGAGAGCACAGTTTCGTATAAGGCATTGCTTTCAAGTCAAACCCCAAATTATATCAGACCTTATTCTGTGAGTCTCCATGTCCAAGTAGAGTACAAGCATCTCACTAAACCTATCGTATATGGAGCAGAGATACCACCAGCTTTACTTTGAAGTGGGAGCAGCAATGCATGATAAAGACATTTTGCAAAGAAGTTCGCCACGGATTTCGACAAAACTCGAAGATGATGATATATTGTCCACCTTTGCCCACATGGCAATCGTTTTTTTCGCCAATTGCAAATCTAATGTGGTTGCCGCTTACGAAAAGTGCAAACATTATTCCAGTTGCTTCTCAAACATTAGTAATATTGCCCCAATTTTCGCTTTTAATTAATTCACAATTTGTGGGGTCTATTTTGACCTCTTTTGGCCCCCCTTTCTAGGGTCAATTTTGGAGTCAAATTTATTAAAGATCCACTCCCTAATAGCCTCGTCCGGGATCCACAGATTTTTACAGGAAGTGATCAGAATATAAAAACTATTGGTTCTCTGTAGAAAGGTACTATTTGTCTTATTTACACTATAAATCGTAGGACTTAAAATATTTAACTTAGATATTATGAGTGAAAAAGTGTTAATTTTGTTAACTTTTTACACCAGCAGTATTCTAGGAGGCTTCATGAATCAAGTTTCCAGCCTCATATCACAACTGCATGGTTTTGAAATGATCTGGCAACGCAATTTAACAGATGGGTATGGGAGTCAAGGAGATTCATGAAGAATGAAACTATTAAATTGGAACTATTATTGCTCCTTTTGGGGTGTATCTTGCCCAAATTTTCAAAATTTATAGTTTAATCTACTACCAATATATTAAGCGCACTGGCACATTCACAAAATATGAAATTTCTTAATTTCTTCAATTTGCTCTCAATTGTAGTCTAGGCCATTGGAAGAACAGAGATTATATTTACACATAAAAATAACAGACGCCCAAAACAGATAGGACATTGATATGAAGGATAAGATATCCAGTAATTTGTAGGTCCACGTTTAAGTTTTCCATAACTTTAAATCCAACAAATTGTAATATTACATGATATTTTTGACTCGTACTCACTGATATAAAACCACAAAGGTTAAAAACCGGTCAAACAGTGTACATAGCGTGGGAAACATGCATACGGCGTGCTTGTTCTTGTGCCATTTTCGTCCGTCTCTGAATTTCGCATCGCCGGCGACGCTAAATGACAAAATCGTTCCGTTTACTCATAAGGAAGCTGATTTGTCTTAATCATTTCGGTGAGGGCTTTTGTAATATAAAGCCTTTACAACCATGCAACATATCGATTTTGAAAAATCTTGAGGGCGCACTATTTTCAATGTTTTGCCCAGTGTCCCTCTTTAATAGAAATAGGTGTCATTTAGAAGTTTTTTAAAATGCAATATAAGTGGAATGATTACCTTGCATTTTTAACTTTTACTGACTCATATGTTGGGTCAATTTTGACCTTTCTGGCCATTTTCTGGGCATGTTGACCCAATTCCAACATTCAAATTCTTCTTGTAATCTACTGCTCTAGAGTGGAGAAAATGGATACTACGCATTAATATAAAGTTGGAATAATAAATCACCATTCTATGATTTTTACCTTACTTGGGTCAATTTTAAGCCCTTTTCCCCTTTCTGGTGTCAAATTCGACCCTAGATTCCAACATTCAGTCATTCTTGAATCTTCTTCTATATAGCGGTGGAAAATGAAATACTAGTTAAGTTTGGAATAAATGCATCTCCATTCTATGATTTTTAACTCATATGGGTCAATTTTAACCGCTTTTTTTTGCCCCTTTCTGGGGTCAATTTTGACCCCAGATTCCAACATTCAAATTCTTCTTGATCTACTGCATAGAGCCGGGAAAATTAATACTATTAATTTTAATATGAGTTGGAATAAATACCTCACATTTTACGGATTTTTTACCTTATTTTGGGTCAATTTTGACCTTTTTTGGCCCATAAAAAAAAATTGCACCCTTCTGAAATTTCTACATCCCCCATCGATGATCCCCACTATGTACCTAACATGTGGTAGCAGAAATTTTTCTACTCTTCCACTACCCCCTTGGTGCCCAAACAGGGGGGGGGGGGGGGGGGGGGGGGGTGGGGGGGGGTATTTTTTTAGGGGGGGTGGGGGGGGGGGTTGTCCGGTTACACTACTAGTTATATTAAGGATGATGATTTTATGATTGACATATAGATTGCTAGTTTTAAACATCAAACTAAGTGGTATTTGGACAGTAACCTTTAAGCAATGTACTCCGCGCTCATCAATTTCACATCGATTTCCCCACTACCGCATCTACGAAGACATCTTGTGTATAACCTATAGAATAGAAATCAATATCTACATGTATCACCAAACTTATTTTGTTGATGGAGGGTCGTGAAATCTATGTAGGACTTTTCGTTCAATTTTGAAAACAATGATTTGTCCCATAATAATTCGAAGACGATATAACAAAACTCAAATTTTATTTCATCTTTGGTGATGTCTTATGACCTCTCATGTATGGTGTAAGTTTAATTTAAAAATTCGACCGGGAAAGTGGTTTTCTTAAGGGGCGCGAAAACATGGACCTTATGGGAGCTCCTTCTGCTGGACCCCCGCCGCGGCTTTGCCCCTGGAGGTCACTGGCCCACTGAACCCTGATCCCACCCCTCTTACAGTAATCATCCCCCCAAGTTGCTGATCGACGTTTCATATAGAAGTCCCATTGATGCAAATGAGGTATTGCCATTCATTCCGTCAAGCACTACTGCACAACGTTATACAGCGCATGACGGAATCAATTGTAATACCTCATTTGCATCAATGGGACTTCTATATGAAACGTCTACCAAATTGCTGATTATATCTCAGGTGAGAGCCAAGTGGTCAATAGCTCTGTGCAATACAAAGGTCATATTTGATTTATTTGAGGAAATAATACACCGTTAAAATGGCACTTAAAATGCACGGTGTACCCAATTTTGCTTACGGTCACAACATTTTGACGGGCCGCTGTATGAGAACGGAAAGGAATTATCTCAAAAACCATGAACTTTTAGATATAAAAATGTATTACTAGCCCCCATAATGTGGCCATTGCGCATGTTTTGAGTGGTCTCACAACCGCCTAGGTCGAACGGTTCTGTAGATACAGTCGGTAGTACTTCGCTCAAAAAGGGGTGTGAGCCCCAACTAACGGGGTGGCCATTTCAGCATTTCGGCGTCAGTGGGAATTATGGTACCAACCCCCCCCCCAAATATTGTTCCTGGACCTTCAATTAGTGGATTCCTGAAGAGTTTAGCTCTGGACATATAAAGCATACGAAACCACCATGAGCTACTAGAGTAATTGTAAATTTAAACCCACACATTTTTACAATTAACTATGATCAAAATATGTGACTTCAACACTTACAAGCTTAGATTTATACAACGTTATGATGATAAAATCATTTTTCATAAGGCCAAAACAAACAAATTGTTTGTCATAGCCATTAGTTTTGGGTTAGGGTCAGTTGATGGGAGGTTTAAAAGGTAAAAATTCTGACAGGGGATATTTTTCTGGAGCTAAGGTCATATTCTTTAGTAGAGTAAAAACTTTTCCAAAACCTCAACAGCAGGGTCGGTTGGTGGAAGACAAGAAGCATTTTTGTTGCCCTAATTGCTGGTATGGCAGGAGATATAGTCCTCCGGACTCACAGTCCGCCTACAACGGTGAAGAATAGGGCACTCGATGCAGAATAGGGCACGCGTCGAGCAACATTAGTTTCACGCTTCATTCCGTTGTCGTCTATAACCCGGACCATATCTCCTTTTACACCGGCATTGGTCACATTGATTGATTGCGTTTCCTTTTATCTCCTTTTAATCAATCACAGGCTTTGACCTATGAGACCGTATCTGAGGGAGATTTTCCACCAGTGGCTTGCCTTGTGATGCTTATAGTAGATGCCATTCTTTACCTGCTTCTAGCCATATACTTTGCCAATGTCATCCCAAGTAAGTCAGTAATACAGAGATCTGAGTACCATTCAACATGTTATTCAGGGAATAAGTTGTTGTTTTTGTTTTCTATCTTGGCAAGTGAAATTAAGGGGTAATTCTTTCGAATTATTGTTTTAAAGAGACACTGCCACATTTGAAAAATAGTGCGCCCTCAAGATTTTTCAAAATCGATATTTTTGCACGGTTGTAAGGCTTTTATATACAAAAGCCCTCACCCGAAATAATTAAGACCAAATCAGCTTCCTTATGCGTAAACAGAACAATTTTATAATTTAGCATCGCCGGCGACGTTAAATTCAGCAGACGACGAAAATGGCGTTTAACACAAGAACACGCACGCCGTATGCATGTTTCCCACGCTATGCACACTGTTTGATCGGTCTATAACCTTTGTGGTTTTAATATCAGTGAGTACGAGTCAAAAATATTCATATACACATTTGTTGATTAAAGTTACGGAAAACTTAAAAGTTGGCCTACAGATTACCTGGATGTCTTTATCCTCATATCAATGTCCCTATCTGTTTTGGGGTATGTTATTGTTATGTGTAAAATATATCTCTGTTCTTCCAATGGCCTAGACTATCATTTGAGAGCAAATTGAAGACATTTCATATTTTTGTGAAAATGTGCCAGTACCGCTTTAAATCAGAGGTATTGGTTTTAGTCATGAGTGTTATGAATTCCTATTCTCGACAGGTAAAAATATCCTGGAATTCCTCCTTGACATCATAGTAAGCACACACTTGACAACTCCAAGTTTAATTATTCTCAAGTGCAAATTTATCAATAAACATAAACTTGACTATCTCCTTCGTAAATGCAAATTCCCGATCTAGAATGAACATTTCTCCTCAAACTATATAAATTCAAGCAAAGAAGTCCCTGATTTATGTTATATCCTGGTTTATGTACTACCCCCCCCCCCGGGCGGGCAACTTGTATTCAAAGGTGGATATTATATGATTGACAATGGACAAAAATGAACCATAAACAGGTATTTCTACCGACTGAAAAACATACCCTAAACAAGGGTTTTTGTCTGGTTGCTACCCTAAACAAGCAAGGAATGCAATGTGTCGTTAATATACCCTTTATTATCTTACTTTGTTCTACTTCCGATTTAAAGTAATAAGAGACAAGGCCATGACTAAAAGAAAAAGAAGAGCTCTTGTAGCCATTGATTACAAAATTAATAATTAACAATCATCACCATCTGCCAACACTTCAAACTGATTGCTAGTAGATAACTCGCGGTCAGAAGCAAATGAAGTAGCGGGGATCTTTGCGACCCTCTTTTTACGCCGCGTTGGAGACCAACGACCCCTGTCTGTAGCATCGTCATCATCGGTCGTTGTCTGATGTAAGGGACGCTTATGGATTTAATCGCGTCGTTCATGAGATGTAGAATTTATGGGGAGTCTCTGGAATGGTAGAAGGCTCAGACTCTAAAACCCGCGAAGAAGATGGATGATCCCCCTCATCAACAGAGATACCACCCTCGTCAATAACCAATTCGTCCGTGTCACTACCGTTAGCGATACTGGATTCCTCACCAAACTGAACACTTTCCGAGGGCGATGTATCAGACATTATCGAGTTCTCACCGTCAGAGGCAGTAGGGAGCTTTCGAAATCCACGACGGATTCCTTGAACATGTGCGCATCCGCCAACTTTGCGATACATCGGATAACCTCAATATACAAACATGCATAATGCATCAACATTACATAGATGTACATAGTTAAGCAGATAGCGACATATATTGTAAGAATTGTGCATTTCTTTATAACAGCATGAAACTTGGCATAAATGTTTAAAATTAAATACTGATTATTTTAAGATATGGAACCACGTCACCGTCAATCATCTTCAAGTCAAACAAGGTCATTGGTGTCATCTGAGGTGATTTACCTTTATCTTGATAAATACATCATTTTTATGCATTTTAATACCCTGAGTTGATATATTGTTGTATATGACTAATACTGACATGATAATTAAATGAAAGTATAACTCTGGACAGAAAATTCCCCATTTCACATTTAGTGGGCCTATAAATATAAAATGTTCACTTACGTTAACAGTGTGTATGAGGTGGGTTTTTCCTTGATTCCTGTACAACAATTACTGAAGTGAATGAAAACTCTTTTCTGTCGTTACTAAGACCTTTTATCCTGGGTATGACCCAAATTCTTTTGTTTTGCATTGCAAGGGAGTTTCTACTAGGATGACAGTGTTTTGTAAATACTCATAATCATTGAAGCATAGGAGTATATTAACCAGTTACAATGCAAATGATCAGTTTCCTACACTTATGATGACCCTTGAGTTTTTTGACATTTATGACTATGATAAATGGTCTTAAAAGAGACACAGATACATTGTGTTTTAATCACACCCGCAATTGCATTCAAACTTGAGATTTTCACATGTTTTTATAGTTATCTGTGCAATAGCATATACAATTGGGATAAATTTGCTTTAAGCATGAAAAGAATGATTTGTATTTTTGTTGTTTGTCCACGACCTAGCCCATTGTACTTAATTGAGTGCTTCTGCTCATAAAATTCAAGATTCCTTAAAATGCATACCGCTGTGGTGTGTTCTACCTGGCTTATTTTGACCTGCTACCCCCTTCATGACCCAAATCTATGTATTCATGCCTCCAATCTACTAATGGACACAGCACTATTATTTTCCCCTTAAAATGTTGACCATCACAGTGTAAAAGTATAAACTATATTATATCCGATTGTTCTATTTTGTGGCTTTTGGTGATTAAAATGTGGTTTGACTTGTAGCATTTTCAAACAAATTGACAGAAATGTATCCCCAGTGAGCTATGTCCCTGTGTCTCTTCATTGAAATGTTCATGGTTATGTGGAATGTATTAAGCTTAAATAAAAGAGGATAAGAGGACATTTTTCCAGCAAAATATGCCCCTCATATTTTTTAAAACAATTTTACTCAATTTTATTAATCAAACGTGGGAATAATCCGTAAAATCCATCTTCATGGTATAATTTCTTTGTATTTCTGTCTCGACCGATATTCGAGTATGCTTTTTTATGGGCCGATCAGACAACAGGCAAGTTTCAAAAAGGTTTTCAATTAACTCGAAATGTCCTCGGTTGTATTCTACAACAAAATGCAATTTATACAAATTTGTATCCTCAGAAAATCTCGTGTCCCTTAAAAGGTACCAGGAAACTGCAAATCGAATTGATGGTGGTTTGTGTCAAGTCTACTACAAGGAGGGGCAAGAATCTTCATATTTGAGGTTGGTGATGAATCATTAGTGACTATTGTTTTTCAGAGAGTAATAGAAATATCCAGGTGACTGGTGTGAATCTAAATTCATGGCACTGACTGAAAATCAATAGTTTCACTAATGATTCACTGGTATTGTATTAAAATTTTTTTGTGGCCCTGTTTATTTTGGAATGGGGAATGCCCAGTAAAGATTTGGACCTAGGTTTCTCATCTCATTTTCGCTTGACCTTTTAAATGAAGACCGTTTTGATAAGTCGCAATGTAGTCACACTAGTATCCATGAAAATGTTTATGATATGTTAGAATTGTGCAAGCTTATTCCGCACCTCAATAGACCTTTTGTGACCTCTAAGGTTACATTGAACTTGATCTAGGCAGGTGTCCATATCCATTGTTTTCCCAAATTTAATTCTCTACCTCTCTGACATTTGTGCTTTTAATAACAAAAATGCACAATTGTTACCACTATCTGTTTTAACGAACAGTACATGCTGTGGTAAATCTGGCAACTTCGACAAAATTTAAAAACGGTGCCACTTCGGGCACTGTAAAGTTTGGTGTCATTGTTTGAGATACGGCATTTGTTCTTACCAATTCCAGTTATTTCGTCTCCAAATATCATTACTTTAAAGAAACTTCAGTTTTTAATCCGAAAAGTACGAGTAAAAACTAGATAATGTAACTCACGTTAGGAACATGCTTTAATGCTATCTCCGACTTTTATGGACTGAAATACTTCAGAATTTCGGCCGTAATCGACTCAATCTCTTCGTTTTCGTTTCCACATAAACAAACCACTGTGGTGCATCGGTGGATATACTTTCTGCGGAATAGGTCCACTATATTATATAATATATAGAATATATAAAATATGTAATAGTTCAGTGTTCTTTTTTTGTATTTTTGGTTGTTAATGATTTGGTATGGTTGTAGTATCTCTGTTTAAATGTGCCACTGTCAACCGATATAAGACTTGGGGTCCTCGGTTGAGAAACAGTAGCTTTTAAATGAGGGCAGAGGTTAGGCATTTACCCTGTAGGGGAAGTGTTTTTCCCTTTCGACAATTAGCATTCCTTGGTTCGAGTGGTGGTGAAGGATTTTTGTCGCATATTTTTAATTGTGAGATTTCATGATGGCGTTATGTTTTTTCAACAAGACTACTGACTTTAATTTGGGTTACGGTTTTGAATGATTTTATGTAGTTTATGTCCGGGTGGGGAAGTGCTTATTTATTAAGTTTAGGAATTTTTGGGGCGACCTTTGTTTCTGACACTTTAGAGTAAGGTGGGTTGACAATGGTTTTCCTTGACCGGTTCTTTTCCTGTCTTAATATATATATATATATATTATATTAATATAACAAAATTTATACCCGTTGGCTAATATTGCCGTAAATACGGAAGTAAATCACAACAGTTTCGCGGGCATCGCCCTTCTCTGGTGATGAGATGTAAGTGACGCACTTATAAATGAGAACAAAGGAGATATACGAAGAACCCCGGACGTGGGAGAATCACAATATAAACAAAACAATAGGAATAACGAACGTACGAGATAAACAAAATGTTTTAAAATGGGAATGTGGATGCACGTTGAAAATAAACGTGCCTGCAAGAACAAGAGTCATAAAGGAACGACGCGATAATGCGTGGCAAAAAAATACTTCTTGAATGCAGTGAGCTGGCATTAAGTCCTGCTGTTGGAGTTACCCACGATATGTAATGATTCGTTGTTCATTGTCTTTTTCGACTTGATCTGAATCCATGACAACGTGAAGCCGGTGTTTTGATGTCATCCTTGCTGTGAGTAGTGCAAATGTTGGCAACAGTAGTCCGGGAAGTTTTAAGAAGACGGATAGAAACGTGAAAGCCTTCAGTAAAACGATCTGCCATACGTCGTTTGGTCTCGCCAATATATATAATGTTACATTTGGTGGCAAATAATTGAATAATCAAGTTGTAGATGTAACAAGTGAATGAGTCCTACTGCGACAGTGCCTTCAGCCCAGCAATGAAGTCCATGGAGAGATGTGATCGCAAGTCTTACACAGCCGCGGCCTTTTGCAGGGTTAGTGGATCCAGAACTGGAAGCGGCTCTGACTGAGAGTAGAATGCTAGCAAGCGGATCGCCGTATGTTCTTATATCGCGACGGTACGCAGCACAAAGATGTGGGGCGCGTAAAAAATGTTATCTTGGAGACATCAGCTTGAAAAATATGAAAGTTCTTCCGGACAAACTTTGGCATCTTAGTAGTAGCCTGATGATAGTGAGCCACAAATGGAACTCTATTGCTAGTGGATTCAGTGGATTGTTCAAGGCATCTTCTTGATATTTCGTAGGAGCGATACGACGTAAGAGCATAGTCGTTAACCTGATTCTTGATAAACCGCGAGAATGGAAGAAAGACATCATCTCAACAGCACGTTCACGAAAATCTTCGTTATCGCTGCAGATACGCCTCAAACGATAAAGCTGTGAGTATGGAATACTATTCCTGGGGCACTAGGGATGGGATAATTGATACGTTAAAAAAAAGGTATTTGCGTCGGTAGGCGGCTTATAATAAACACTGTGTTGCTATAAATTATCACCGGAAGATCGACAAAGTAATATCCAGAAATGGAAGACTAGTTGTAGACCACGTCTGACGTAAAATTAATTGCCGGCTTGATAGCTAGACATAGGCAATGCAATCCCGAATTTCCTCAATAGAACAAGATGCTGCTCCCACGCAATCGGCTATATATCGCATGAAAAGCTCAGGTTTGGTGCCAGTGTAGGAGTCGAAGATCTTCCTGCTGCCAAAAATCACCAAAAGGCATGCAAAGGCTGGGCCCTTCCGGCTGCCCATCCCTACACCAGATATTTGGCGAAAGAAGCTGCCATCAACTTCCAATTGTCGCTGTTTTCAAAATATTTCATCTAATCTTAATAATTGGCGTGGAAAACAACTAGAAGTGTTATGCTGGTCAAGAAAAAACGGCGAGCACTAAGGCCATCACGGATGGGTATAGACGTATACAGCGAGGTGTCGAATATCCATTGTAATGTATAAAACGATGTTAACCAGTAAATTTGGAACTTTCTTGAACTTCTTTTGTTGGATTTTTGGAGCAGCAGAGCTTTGACTCCTACAAACTGGCACTGGCACCAAACCTGAGCTTTTCATGCGCTATATGACGATGTGCAGTGGGAGAATCATCTTGTCTATTGAGAACTTCGGTATTTCATTGCCTATGTCATAGCTATCATCCGGCAATTAATTTTACTTCAGACGTGTCTACAACTAGTCTTCCATTTCTGGATATTACTTTGTCTCTCTCCGTGATAATCTAGCCACAAGTGTTTATTATAAGCCTACCGATGCACATACCTTTTTTACGTACATTCATCCCATCCCCCTACCTGCAGGAATAGTATTCCATACTCACAGCTTTATCGTTTGAGGCGTATCTGCAGCGATAACGAAGATTTTCGTGAACGTGCTGTTGAGATGATGTCTTTCTTCCATGCTCCGTTAACCAAGAATCAGTTACCGACTCTGCTCGTTAGTCGTATCTTCTGAAGAAATCTCAAGAAGATGCCCTTGAACAATCCACTGAATCCACTAGCAATAGAGTTCCACTTGTGCTCACTTATCATCAGCTACAACTAAGACGCCAAAGTTGTCCGAAGAACTTCATATCTATCAAGCTTATTCTCCACTGCTAACATTTTTCCGGCCCCAGCCTCTTTGGTGTGCGTACCGTCCCGATAAGAACATACGCGATCAGCTTGTACATTCCACTCTTCAGTCAGCCGCTTTCCAGTCTGGATCCCCTAAACCCTGCAAAAGGCCGCGGTGTAAACTTGCTATCACTCTCCTCCATGGACTTCATTGCTGGTCCTGCAGGCACATGTCGCATTAAGGACTCATTCACCTGTACATCTACTAACTTGATCTATTCAATTATTTGCACCAAATGTAACCTTCTATATATTGGCGAGACCAAACGACGTATGGCCGATCGTTTTACTGAGCATTTACGTTCTATCCGTCTTAAACTTCCCGGACTACCTGTTGCCAACCATTTTGCCACTAATCACAGCAAGGATGACATCAAAATCACAGGCGTTTCACTTTGTCATGGTTCAGATCAAGTTCGAAAAGACACTGAACAACGAATCATACATATCTTGGGTACACTCCAACCAGCAGGACTTAATGCCAGCTTCACTGCATTCAAGAAGTAATTTTTTGCCACGCATTATCGCGTCGTCTCTTTTATGACTCTTGTTCTTGCAGGCACGTTTGTTTTCAACAGTGCATCCACCTTCCCATTTTAAAGACATTTCTTGTTTATCTCGTACGTTCGTATTCCTCTTGTTTATATTGTGATTTCTCCCACGTCCGGGTTCTTCGCATATCTCCTTTGTTATCATTTCTAAGTGCGTCACTCTACTCATCTCATTCACCAGAAGAAGGGCGATGCCCGAACCGTTGTGAATTTACTCTCATGTATTTACGGCAATATTTATGACCAACTGTTATAATTTTGTTATTTCATTATTGCCGATGCAGCTTTGATGCTTTATATATATATATATTATATATATATATATAATATATAATAGGCGAGGAGACTATCTTCAAATCAATATATATATATATATATATATATATATATAAACCTATATATACAATGTTATGTGGACCGGATACATATTCATATGTTTTTAATGAGTTGTACTACGGGCTGTCTATAACAAATCTTCTTAGAGACAGCCCGTATGACAAAATTTCAAAATTTGAATAAATTTGAATAAATTTGCATAAATTTGCATAAATTATAATACACACTATGTATTATAACGGAAAAATAAAATCGCAATACAAAGGAGGCGTTATGTCCCACCTAGAATGTCCACATAACGGCAAAAAAGACGAATAACAAGACCCATGTCCACATAACCCTGATTTTGGAGAAATATAAATATATATATATATATATATATATATATATATATATATATATATATATATATATATATATATAGAGCGAAACTTATCATTAAATGAGCAGAACTGTGTTTTCTGTGTGATTCGTCTTTATCTACCAATTATCTACATTTGATGAACATTTCTCTTGGATTATGATTGTATTTTACCGTTCGGGAAACGCCTATACTTCTACAAGAATAAATTCATTCAATGTCTGCATTTAACACCATAGTATATTGTATAATCGCTTTAAAAATTAACAATACAAGATTGCCTAGTGTTCTTGGTATGCATACACCCCCAACCCCGCTGGTTCGGGGTAAAGAATAGGCCCCTTGTTATCCCTGCATGTAGTAAGCGGCGACTAAAATGGCTCCCTTGGGGATCGGAGTAAAGAAGAGCCCGCCGTCCCTGCATGTCGTAAGGGATAACTCGTCTAATGTTCCAACAGGATGCAGTTGTAAAACTGCAAGTAATATTTCCCACTTATAAGATTGAACTCGATGCAGTTGATTGATGTAAGTTGTATAAGTTGATAAGTGCAGTTGATAAGTATGTTTTAGGATTAAGGATATTTGTAGTTTTTTGTCAATTAAGATAAGGCCATTCATAAATATTGTATTTGACCATATATTTCAAATTTCAAATATATAATTCCATACGGATCAACACTCTAAATTTTGCAACGGATAACGTAGTTATGTACAAATGGTTGAACCATTTTTTTTGCTCTAATGATACAATGTAGCCAAAAAACTTTGAACAAAGAGTGCTTATTTGTCATTATATATCTCATAAAATGGTCTTACGTATTAATTGCGTTACGGGAAATGCTTGTAAATTGTTAGCAGACAATTTGCAGCTTTTTATACAAATAATAAATTATGTGTTTGTATTTTCGGGACAACTTTGTGTTAGTACCACTAAATACATAGTTGTCCCCAAAATACAAGCACATGCAACGTATAAACAACATTAATTTGTATCTGTATAATTAAGATTTGAAAAGTATGTGCCTTCAGTTTTGACCCATTGGTCATTTTTGCTTGATACATGGACTAATTCATCAGTGTATGATGTGTATCTCTATTTGCACTTAACTCTCGTCCCACCAAGGGGGCGGGGTGATTACCACCCCAACGATGATTCCCTGCCGCACAAGGTAAAGGTAAAGGGGACGGACCTGTATACAGGAACGGAGTGCCCATCTCTCTTTCGAAGCGATTGGGCCAGACTCCACCATCAAATGTTGCTGTAGGGGGCTCGCTACACCTCCTCTACAGCGAGTCTGTTACCTTCCCGACATTGATTAATGCCGGTGTCATATATTACAGCGTCCGTGTGACTGAGTGTCCTACCACCCATCTGTGTATTGTGTTCTCCATTGAGTGCTGTATGCATCATTTGTTTCAGCACTGTACCCAAATGGCCTCGTCTACAAGGTCACGGTTTATTCCGTACATGTTGCTATGGTAGCTAGGACACTCTCTCATGGGGGACACTCAGTTTCTTTACACCGGTACCCATTTATACACCTGGGTGGAGAGGAGTAATTAAGGTAAAGTGCCTTACTCAAGGGCACAACACGTTGGCCGCAGTGGGACTCGAACCCACGATCTTTGGATTGCGGGACGAGCGCTCAATCCACTGGACCACACGTGCCCTGCCGCACAAACATAGGTCGAAAACCTCAGTTCTGTGACAATTCTCTGGCTAGTAAGGTTTGATGATTGATTTGGCTTCTATGGACTTATTAGACAAAAATTAGCACCATGTTCCTCGCAAAAAATCCCGGCTTTTTTTTCGCTAGCCAGAGAATAGTCACGGAATTGAGGTTTTTTTACCTAAGTAAAAACGTAAACGAATATGATCTAGTGCTTTTATGTAATTGTAAGTTCATCTTTTGCGGTCATTTTAGCGAAAAACAATTGGAGGTACCTTCAGGGGAGAAGTAGAGAACCGTCCTGTGGTCTCCCCTGTCAGTAACTGCTCGGCAGGGAACCAATCTCTACACCACCAAACACTGTTCTTTTAAAACATTATTTCTCAAGTATTCCCATATCTTGACTAGAGGCCAGTGCAGGCTTTTTCTAAGGTCTGCCTTGACTATAGCTTCATTGAATGTTGCGAATTTTCCAATGCAAAAAGTAACATCATTGTTGAAATGTGTAACAATCTCCAGTGCGATGCCCTATGTCTGCAGGAAACCCACACAGGAACCGGTAGCCATCGCCCAACCATACCAGGAATGGAGCTGACAATAACATCGACGTCCACACCATTGAGCTCATACTTCTGTCATAGTTGCATCAGTCTAAAAACCTCCATCAGATTCAAAGCACTCTCAATTCAATCTCGGGAATTCACCAAACCTCATTTCGTCATTGGCGACTTCAACAGCATAGTACCCAATGGGACTACACGAAACAACAAAGACGGACAAGCTGTCAAAGAATGGATAGACAGTCAACATTTACGTCTCCTTCACGACCGTAAGCGTGCCATCATTATTTTTATAGTGCCCACTGAGGTTACAACATGATCGAGCAATTACTAGTAAAAACATCTCTAACTGTGTAGCAAGATTGTTATGGATCCGGTCCCACAAACTCAAAATCGACCAATCGATATCCACGTAAACGCGGCCGTAGACCAAATAAGTGGCCTTTCAAGCGGCGATTGAAATATAAGGAAAGCAGACTGGCAAGATTCGTTAATGACCTGGATCGAACGTGAAGAGGATTGCTCCAAAACCCCATAAATATGACAAATTCCCCACCAATGAACAAGGGGACTGCCCGGAGATAATATCCAGAGGCTGTAGACAGAGTAACATAGCCCGGCCTTTCCAAGGACGTGCTAAAGAATATCAAGAGTATACCAACCATGTTGAACCGATCCTTTCTCCGCTAAAACATCTGCTAATGAGAGAGGAAGTGCCATAGAAGATCGCCCAGGAAAATATCAAACTGGTACACTTATTGAATCCACCTATGACCATAAAGCAAGAAGTCATAGAATTACCATCCGAAAGCTTCGAGGGGATCCCACAAGACAGGGAACCCTCCACAGCAGACCAAATGGTAAACTCCAACCAGTACCACCAAACTGCCTTTTAGATGGCAAGTACAGCAAGAAGCCAAGAAGATAAAACTAGACAGGTATAGTGCGGACCGCGACCCTGTTTCAATCGCCTCTTAAACGTGGACGAACTGGAAACGGCATTGCTAAATTTCAACCAGAAAAAGCAGTAGGCCTTGACAACATCTCAACGAGCAGCTGAAAAACTTTGACCCAGTAGCAAAGGAGGTGGGGAATCTTGCCCCCCCCCCCTGCCCCTTGAAACATTAGTGATTTTACATAGGCCATACACTATACTAACAATTTTAATATATGCTTGCCCACCGACTGAAAATCTATGTGCCCACCCCCTTTGCCCCAATGAAAAAAAAAGCTGGTGACACTGAAAAGAGGACTGTCTCAAAGCTTTGGATGAAACTCACTCCTTATTTATGAGGAAAACCACCAACCTCCAAATCCATACAAGATACAGGTGTGTGTTTTCCAGCTACCAACGTGAAGACCAAAATGTCAGCTTAAAGTAACCTGGTTCTGTAGCACCCCTGGCACTGTGTAATATGTCTACCTAGAGCAAATTGGACCCACTCTCTCTTATATGACTCACATCAAGAAGACGAAGGGGAGAGTATGATCACGCAATAACATCTTGAACACACTCACTGGCACCAAGACGGGGGCTCGTCCACATGACCCTAAGATCGACGGACACTTGCCCTGTGCTACTCATGTGCCGAGTATGCTTGCCCCGCATGGGAAAGATTAACCCATACATCCTAGCAGGAATTGCTCCACCAGACATCCGTCTAGTGTAGCAAGCATTCAAGAGCGTATCTGCCAAGTATCTAATGTGAAACACCCAATATCTGGACAGAGACATTCTAACCACCTTTTTTTTTGCATACACATAATTGCTTGTCCATATACCAACAATGTGGTGGAAATAGTCTAAGCTCAAATCGAAGCTCCTTCATATAGAAAATAGCAACCTTTGTTTAAATTTCCGGATCCGGAAATTTAGTTTTATACACAGTAACCTATTGCACTGTAATACTACACATAAAGTTACTGCAGCAAACGAAAAATCAGATCAACCTCAAACTTTTGGAATTGAGCATTTTTTAGGTGACTATCTTCACTTCAGTTGACTATTTCAATAAATACACAAAAAATTATATTTAAAAATCTCTGAGTCCGACTTTAAATCCAGATAGTTTCTTAGACAAGTCCAACCCCTGAAACAGTCTCTAAGCACTTTGAGAGATTTCCTTGTGGAAATAAAGATTTGCTATCAACCAGTAACATCTATTGGTAATGAACCTGGAGAGCATCTTCCACCTCACCGCCTGAATGGCGATGTCTAAACATATTGGAACCATAACCGGCATCTGAGTTTTCCTTGCATGAAGTAAAAATGACACGTGTCCTGCCATGCTAAACACCTATTGAGGCCCAAAATGGGGTCATTGGGTACATGATTATGAACGAATGGCATTGTGTTGCAAAAAATTCGGTCGTTGTAGGTATCAATGAAAAAAGTGATCATTGGGTGTTGGGACGGTCAAAAGCGTGTCATTCGACATAACACTCACGCCGTACTCACATATAGAGTGCCCCCCCCCCCCCGGATTTTATCATAATGACACGATGTGCACAATTGTAATTCTAATACCCACTCACTTGGTAGCATACGGTAACTCCTGTATATGTAGGGAGTGAAAGTACAAAGGTTATGATTAGGTTTAGCATGACCACATTGTAACTTTAAACACAATGGTTACAACCATTGCTATGATCCCTTCATCACCAGATATATCTGGCCAACGCAGTCAACCATGTTCTTTTTTTGCTTCCATCGTACTGGTTCCCAGAATCAGAAAATTTAAGGACCATAATGTCCTGGCTCGATTCTGCCAACGATGAAGAAACACCTGTAAATGCCAATATCAACCCAGATGACATTGAGTTGGTCACGGCTGATGTCAGAGACCGAACGCAGCAGTGAGTTTTAAGTGGCCGTCCATCTTTAAAGGAAATATGTCAAGATTTTTGTCAAGCTCAGTGTTTGACTTACATTCATAAAATATATGTACATATAGCACTAATTCCCGCGAAAAATAAAACTTTGATGTAAAATTAAACAAATAGGGATTTAATTTTTGCTTTTTTGACATACGAAGACAACGGGCGGATTTTTCGCCACGGCTTCATAAGCGCCCAATTTTGCTCTCCTCGTACGTCAAAGTGATGACCCAAACATCGTGTTGACTCGAATTGTTATTGCTGACACTGTAATATTGATGGATGAAATGAAGTAATAATAAAAATTTTGAAAATACGTTAACAGAATGAGCATATTTTGTTTGCATTTCGTTTTGTTTAATTATTATTGATATAAAACCACATCGATCGCAGTTCACGGGGGCGGGGGGGGGTAGACACGATCTGCTCGTTTTGGGCTTTGGGGATTTCCAAACGGTATTTAGTTGAACTGCTACGTGCCTTTACTATGGTAGCCTGTCTTCAGTTTCATTACAAAATTTAATTTTTCTTTTTTTATAATTTTAATAATTCTTAGTAATATCATGATAATAAAGGGTAATTATTGACTTCAAATCCGTCGGGGTTAGTGGATTAACCCCGCGCAAAATTTAATTCATAAACGGTCATTTAGATTAAAATCATTCGTGACCATGCTAGACTTTAGGCAAGTCTGAGTGTAACCGTCCGATACGCGTAATAGAGCCCTTACCGTTAAGCCTTTGAAAGGACTAGCACTCGAGTTCGCGCCGGATGTTGATGCCGATTGAATTCAGGCTGTTGCTGTTAGGAATGGCATGTCCTACCCCCCTGGCAGTTCACTCGAATAGGAAGTGGCAACACTGCTATATGTAGTCACAACGACGTAACTTATGGATGGTCATCACTTTGACGTCACCATTTGCCTGCGATGTGGATTTGTCGGAATCGTTTTCGAGTAAGCTACTTTGTTTTTTGGGCGAAAATTAAAAGGGCAAAATACTCAACTTATTGTGACATTTTTCCACTTAGTTTGATTTAATAATCTACGTTACTTAAGCTTCCATCCATACCAAATTTTCCAATATCACATAAAATACATACAAAAATATTTCCTTTTAAAAAATGGTTATTTGAAAGAAATAAAAGTTGGCATATGAAAAAATAATTTACATCTGGCAAAGAAAACATAGAAAACAAAATTTAACAAAAAGTATCTCAAGCTTCATCACTTTTCACAATGCCAACTGGGCAAACAAGACAAAGTGTACTGAAAAGGAAATCCATATATGATATGCTTGAATAGGCAGTACATGCCTTACATAAAATGTAGATGCTAAAAATATGTGCATTTTATGTTGGAAATACATACCCCTCTTCTAAAATTCTACAGGAGTACTTTTATTTTTGGCCTAACGCTAACAAAGACCCTAACCCTAAGTACATTTTTTTAATTATATGGCGTAGGCTCAAAGTTTGATACAAATGAACTCTAGCCAAACCTAACGAATTTCATTCAGGCTAGCAATCGCTACATTCTAAGATAAGCTCACATTTGCAAATGTTACTAAACTGTTTTCTCCGCTTTTCGTTTCTCTGTGAGAAGCATACT